>APFE030037340.1:0-43639 GCA_000404065.3 Pinus taeda | reverse complement strand
GTATCGAATTTGAAACGACAAAAATCCGGCAATCTTTTCATGTTTTTATGGTCAGAAAAGGGCTATAAGGGGACCGTCTTTTAATTCCGTTTTAACGAGTGTAAAAGAAATGCTCGAAAATCTTTTCATGTTTTAGGAGTCAGAAAAGGGCTTAAAAGATGACTCTGATGTTTCACTTTTTCATAAGTTTTAACGAGTTCGAAAAAATGATAAAAATGTACTCTACGAGATCATTTGAAAGACTTGACCTAAAACTACAAGACAATTATGCAAAAAACTGAAATAACTAACCTAAAAATAATCTCGGGGTTTTCATGAGTTTAATGAGTCTTAAAAATAACCGAAATTGACTCAAGATAGGTTTCATTTTTACAAAAGCTTGAAACAAAGAAAAACTATGCTTCGAAGTAGTTTCATTTTTACACAAGCTTGAAACAGAAAGAAAACTGTGCTTGATGCCCCCTAAGCATAACTGCTAGAGCGCATGGTCCCCAGCTCCATTTCATTCGACCAGTTGGATGAAATGAAGGTTCAGATACGAGATCACATTTGAAAGACTTGACCTGAAACTATAAGAAAACTATGCAAAAGACTGAAACAACTAACGTAAATATACAACTTAACATCTATGAGGTCTAGTTGAACTCTCTACTCAATTAGAGGAGGATTTGCTTCATTTTTTAACGAGCTTGACATAGGAAAAGAACTATGCTCGAATTTGGTTTCATGTCTACGCAACCTTGAAACGAAAAACTATGCTTATTATAAGTTCGCATGCCCCCAGCATAATGATGCAAATCAAGGTACATGCCCCCCAAACTTCATTGCATTCAACCAGGTGGATGAAATGAAGGTTTTCTTTCGAAATATTGGAAAGACTCGTGGGAGTTGTTTCATTTTTTTAACGAGCACGACACAAGATAAGGAACTATGCTCATAAATACTCTCTATTATCTACCTAACAAAAACGTTACTCTAAAAACCTTGATTCATTGTTTAACGAGCTTGACACAAGACAAGGAACTATGCTCTAAAATCCTTGATTCATTTTTTAATGAGCTTGACACAAGATAAGGAACTATGCTCTAAAATCCTTGATTCATTTTTTAATGAGCTTGACACAAGATAAGGAACTATGCTCATGACTACTCTCTACGATCTACCTACATATCCTAAAATCTAGCTGATTCTTTTTTTAATGAGGTTGACTGAGTAAAAGAACTATCCTAATGCTAGCCTGTTTCATTTTTTAACGAGGTTGATATAGGAAAAAACTAACCTTGAGTTACTGCAATATCCTAGGCTCTTTCCTCTTTGAATTTTTCTCTGCCTAGTCTCTGCAGTCAAAGCATTACCTCATGTCTCACTAGAGCTTTTCCATTGCATTTCCTCACTAAGGATTGCACTGACAACATCATCAAACTTTAAAGTACTAAATCCATAGACAAAGTTACTAATCTCCATAACTAAACCATTCCAACTTTCTGGAAATGAGCACAGAAATAAAAGAGCCCTAACTTCATCATCAAAAGTTACCCCTACATAACTTAACTAACTGGCAACTGTATTAAATTCATTTAAATGATGAGAAATAGATCCACCTTATGACATATTCATATTAAATAAATGGTTCATAAGAAATACCTTATTTGAGGTAGAGGGTTTTTCATATAGTTTGGCCAATGCCGACATTAAACCCTCCATTATGGTTTCCTTTGAAATATTAAAGGCTATCGACGCCACTAGATGCAGTCGTATTGTTCCAAGTGCCATTCTGTCAAGAATATCCCATTCTTTGTTTGTCATACTTGTCAACTAATTTGTCTTTCCACTCAATGGTAGGTACATATGTTTTTGAAATATATAATCTTTAATCTAGGTCTTTATGGGTTCTTAAAATCTATGAAAAATTATTTGGGAATGTCCACATTCTATATGCCACTCGAGTATTTTTTATGCTTACCAAATAAGATACTTTTGAGCCATTGTTGGAAATTTATGGTTCTGACATGGTTAATGGTGTCAATAAAAAGTTAGTTTTGTCCACGTCAACAATCCATCATAAAGAGAATTGCAGATGTAGATAAACAACAATATGTGGAATACCAATAGATATGCAACCATTAAGTTTTACAAAATTGGACCACCTTTGATAGCTTAATAAACACAGTTAAAACTATATATATAATGTACCACATGAAGAAAAACATAGATTAATATATCATGTTCTCACTTTACTTATAACTTTTCTAAACCATCTCATGAAATGTTCACATAGTAATACACAATATTTAAATCTAATTATTTATATCATTCTATGAATGATTTTGTTGAAGTTCATTATTCATATTTATGCACCAATAAATTAAGTAATTTAGTATATTTAAGTTATGTTTTTCATCATTTTCAAATCATATAAAGAAGAAACAATATTGACTATCAAAGTTTCATACATTGTTTTTCCCTTCCAAAAACCACTCCTCCCACATTAACCCACTTTCACCAGCTTCCCGACGTAAACATGAAAGAGAGAAATACTATGACATGATCCAAATGACTAGGTCCCATTAAGGAAGTGGCAATGACTAATGACCACAAAGTAACCACTTAACACCTCCTACAGGTGCTACAAGTAACTTAGAGATTGAACAACCAACCCATTTGGCCAAACCATGAGCTATACCTCTATTTCTCAGCTCTGGGCTGACAAATGCTCCCACAAAAAGTCATCCATGTGGTTGGAAGCCTCTAATTGCTCCCACAAGCCTACATCCAAGCGATTGTAGCCTGAAAGGTTTAGTTTAGAGCATGCGATCCCATATTCTAAGCCTAAATTTTAGGTCAACCTCTAGACCACTACCCCGAACTCAATGAGATTTTATATAATGATAAAGTACATCAAGACGAAGACATTCATGCAAACGTTTCTTAAATAAGTCACCTAACCAGGCCTAGCCATGACATTCATTTCGTCAAACATATTGAGAACATGTAATCTACAGGTCATGAATGCATATTTAAACATAGGGGTCTCATACTTATATGAGAATCATTAAGAAGGTCTAATTCCATCTCATAATAATTGAAATAAGATATATTAGGTCATGCGTTCAATAGCCATTCATTTACCAACCAAAAAATGATAAGAGCCATAACTAGAATCTAACATGAAACCATGCTTATAAACAACATATAACTAGAATAAGAACAATGATAGAACAACCATTAAAGCCAAAAAATAACAAGTATAAATACTCATGAAATACAATAGGAAAGAGATTTTATTAACATATGAAAAAGCCAACTATGTCAGGGACTTTCATGTACAACCTGACCATATATCGGGCTTAACCAAATCTTTCTTTCAGCCAATCACCCTCATGTCATATTCCAAGCATATGTGGGACTCACAATAAAACAACCAGGGATTTCTCAGGATTTCTGTAATCTTACCAAAATCGGTCAATGGACTCCTAGGCCCGAAACAAGCACCTAAGCTAGCAGGATTTATTGTAATCCCACTAACACATGTCAAGGGATCAATAATCCTAAAAAAGCAACATACACTACCAGTCTTTACCGCAATCTCGCCAACACCATTCAAGGGATTCCTAGGCCTAAACAAGCTTAGATGCCCCTACATTTCTTCACCAATACCTCGATGAATTTTCTTATCTCCACCCTTGGGCTTTACTGCAATCTCGTGAAAATCGGTCAACTGATTCCTAGGCCCTTGGGAATTTCCCTGAGACCAGCTCACCCTATTCGAAAACCATCCAAAAATATTAATCTTAAACAATGAAAGAACCCCATCACCCCATGGCTATCCAAAAATGGAAAGGCAAGGTTGAAAATCTTGTCACACCTAGAAAAATCCATGCCAATGACAACAAGAGAACCAAATACACACATGCATGTACCATGCATGCTGAAACTAGCAAGGAAATCATACATGCAACTTGATATCTACAAGGAAATCCCACTGTAGCCGCTTGCTCCAACTTTTCCTTCCTTGATCCTTTCTTCCCTTTTCTTTCTTTCCCTTCCTTTGCCTTCCTTTCTCCAATGCTAGAGTTCCAAGAATGCTCCAAGTGTGTAAGAGTATGAGAGAGAGAATACAGAAGGGCTCCAAAAATGAACTTGCAAAAGCTGAGAAATGATCTTTAAAAGCCTTTTTATTATTGAGGCCTCTATTTTCTTCAATTTCCACTAATTTTCCTTTAATTTTCCTTTAATTTTCCTCACATGCAATCCTGTGACCTTTCACCTTCCTTTTCTCTTAATTTCCTTTATTTTCAGCAATAAATGCCACTTACTGCCTCTTTGCCTTTTCAAATCCCTTTCTAAATTCCCCTTAGCCTTAATAAACAAAATAAACACCCACTATGATGTTTTTCCCAACATTCAATTTGGAATACGTGTCCCGTGACCTTGGTCTTACTTTGCCTTTATTAACTTTTATTACATAAAATTTTAACCAAAGGATATTATTGACCCATCCCCCTTAGGGGAACACCATCCTCATTGTTCAATAGCACCTATGACCAAAAACAATGTTGAAAACAAAAACATACTTCACGTGGAGCTTCATAACTTAGCTCAATGTACTATTTACAATCCCAGCCTGATGGAAAACAAAACCAACATAACAACATGACAACATGACCATGATACCGCTTATTGAAGCTTTATAACATAGCTCATTGTGGTCTTTACAATAAAAACCATACATAAATATGTACATATACTGGAACTCCTTTTCCTTAACCAACAAACGGTGAAGGATACATAACCTGCATTTAATCAACCATCTCCCATGCAACTTCATCGAGCCCAGAGTGGTTCCATTGCACTTTAACTTGCTCGATTGCTCAATTCTAGAGCATGTGTTGTTTCCACTACAAAATGCACTAAGGTTTTGGATGAGTTTCTCCTTTTGGCTTCACCTACAATATAGATCAATCAATCAAATGATCAACATATTTCACATATATTTTATGAAATGAAACATGGAAAAAGTCATGGACTTTCATTGTCAAAGGAAATGCAAGTCTATAGGCCACTCGTCCAATCCTCTCAATGATCTTGAAAGGTATGTGATACTTAGATGCTAACTTAGCATATGATCTAATCATCAAGGACGTCCTCTTCGGCTTCATGTGGAAGTACACATGTTCCCCAGCTTGAAAATCCTTAAATTCCCTGTGACGATCTACATAAATCTTCTGTTTGTCCTGTGCTACCTTTGAAATCTTCTTGATAACTTGCATTTTAAGTTCCATCTCTGCTAACATGTATGGTCCAATCAACACCATGTTCACTAGATCACTCCAGCTTAAGGAGTATTACAACTCTGCCCATAAATTTCCTCTAATGGACTCATCCTCAGTGACTCCAAGTTCCCATTATTGTAAGAAAATTCAACCACTGATACTCCTCCCACCTCCTCTGTTGATTCATAACATACATTATCAACATTTCCTATAGAATAATGCTAACCCTGTTTGCCTGCCCTTCTTCTTAAGGATGATAATCTATACTGAAGGCCAACTCTATACCAAAACCTGAAGTTAAATCCTTCCAAAACTTGGAAGTGAACTTATCATCTCTGTCTGACACAATGTTCTTAGGAATACCATGCAATCTCACTATCTCCCCGACGAAGAGTTGACCTACTGTCAGAAAAATTATATATTACAGAGCAATGAAACACATAAAATATATTGGAGAAACATAAACATAGAAAACACATAAAACAACAGAGACAGATATACGTGGTTCACCCAATTTGGCCTACATCCATGAAGAAACAACATGTCATTCCATTTATATTATCTAACAAAATGAAGAGATACAACCTACAATAGATTTGTTATAATTCCCTCTTCTCTCTCCCACAATCGCCTCTCTCTTTCTTGCTCAGAATACATATCTACATAGATGCAATACAATTCTCTCATATATAGCGAGGGGTTGCCTTCTAGGGAAAAACACTAAATTAAACATCTACCTTCAGATCATTGCCTAATGAATGACCCAGATTGACTACAAAATTACAACATTTTACAAGGAAATTTTACATCTATTTTTAGCTTCGGGGGTGCTTCATCCCCTTCCGGGGGGGCTCCCAAAGATCGCATCCCCCCTGATGACCCCCCTTGCAACGTACATTTTATGAGTGGAATTTCTACCAGATTATGAACTGGGGTCCAATGTGGCGATACCTCTAAATAAACAAGACAATTAGGCTCCACACCAAATACTCCCCCACTTGGTGACTGATTATAGAAATTCCATCGCTGCTCCATTGCTTGGAAACTGGCTCCACTTTAGACCTAGTTATTTCTCATCTTCTTCATCACACTTGAAGACCAATTGAAACTAAGCATAATCTCACTTTCTCCCTGGTTACAACTTTTGTTAACATATTTGTAGGATACTGGCTAGTGTGCATCCTTTCTAGCTTCAACTATCCATCTTCCAAAATTGACTGTATGAAATGGTACTTGCGTTGTATATTTTTAGTCTTGGAATGAAATTCACAGTTCTTTGCAAGATGTATGGCACTCTTGCTATCACTGTATAAACTACCCAACTCCTGCTTCGTACCCAATTCGTCCAGAAACCTTTGTAACCAAACAATTTCTTTACTAGCCTCTATAGGAGAAACATACTCTGCTTTCATTGTTGAGAGTGCAACAAGACTTTGCAGTTTTGAAACCCAACTAACAATTGTTCCACCAATATTAAACACATACCCTGTTGTGCTCCTCCTGTTATCTCTATCACCCACCATATATGCATCAACATATCTATGTAGAGCAATGTTTGAACCACCAAAGCATAATTCTTTATTTGTGGTACCTCTCAAATACCCGAGAATCCACCTCAATGCCATCCAATGTTATTTTCCTAGATTTTTCATTTACATGGTTACAACTTTGATTGCATGTGCAATATTAGGCTTGGTGAAAACCATTTCATACATTCAGCTTCCAATCTTTGATGTGTATGGAACTTTGAAAATATAATCTATTTCTTCCTGAGCCTAGGGACACTTTTCCTTAGTTTGAAATGTCTAGTCAAAGGTATACTAACTAGTTTTTCATTCTCCATATTAGACCTTTTCAACACATTTTTGTATGTACTCACTCTTAGACAATGTTGATTTTCGATTCTTCTTGTCTGTAGTTATTCTCATACCAAGGATTTGTTTTGCAACACCCAAATCCTTCATTACAAATGAGTTTGCCAATTTTCTTTTGAGCACATTTATTTCCCTTATGTTAGAACCTGCAAAAAGCATGTCATCTACATACAATAACAATAGAATATAGCTTCCATCATTTTTCCTTTCGAGATAAACACAATGATCAGAGTGACATGTAGTATAACCTTGTTTAGACATAAACCTGTCAAATTTTAGATACCATTGCCTTAGAGCTTGTCTTAAGCCATATAATCTCTTCTTCAACCTGCACCCTAGTTTATCCTTCCCTTTTACCTCATATCCTTATGGCTGCTGCGTATATATCTCTTCCTCCAAATCCCCATGGAGAAAGGTTGTATTTACATCTAACTGCTCAAGATGCAAATATTCAGCCGCTACTAGACTTTAAATAGTTCCCATTAAAGTCATTTAAACAATAGGAGAAAATATCTCATCAAAGTCTATACCCTTTTCTATGCAAACCCCTTCATGACAAGTCTAGCTTTATACCGTTTTCTACCTCCATCTTCTTCCTTCAACCTATAAGCCCATTTATTCTACAATGTTGTGTTACCTACAGGCAACCTGACTAAGTCCCAACTCTGGTTATGTGATAAGGAGTCCATATCTTCTTTCATGGCTTGCTCCCACTTCTTCCTAGTTTCTACCTGCACTTCTTCTTCATAACATTCTGGTTCACAAGAATCAGTCAACAATACATAATATAATGAAGGAGAGTATCGTTCAGGGGGTCTAGTTATCCTAGTAGATCTTCTAACACCGCTTTCAGGTGTTTGAGGTGCTTCTTGTTGTTGTTGTGGCTGATGTTAATGTTTTGGTTGTTGATCATTATTATTTTAAGGCACCATCACTTCTTCTGTGATCTCATCAAGCACTGTGTATTGTCTATTTTATTTTTCCTGTTTCTTTTCCTGTAGTTGATCTTTATAAAAAACTTTTTCATTGAATATGACATCTTTGCTTCTAATGATTTTGTGTTTTTCATAATCATAAAAGCAATAACCAAAATCATTAACACCATATTCAATAAAGGTACATTTCGTTGATTTTGCCTCAAGATTTATTCTTTTTTCTTTATTAATGTAGAAAAAGGATTCACAACCAAAAGTATTTAAAAATGAGTAGTTTACCTTTTCACCTATCCATGCCTCCTCTAGAATACCACAATCCAAGGAACTTGAAGGCCCTATGTTTATTATATTAACAATAGTATCTACAACATCTGCCCAGAATTGTAAAGGAAATCCTGCATGCAGTCTCATGCACCTTGCACGCTCCATGATTATCATGTTCATCCTTTCTGTCACACCATTTTCTTCTGGTGTTCCTGGAACTATCTTCTCTCTACAAATTCCATTCTTTGAACAATACCCATAAAACTCTTTGCTATAATATTCAACTCCATTATCTGATCTGAGACACTTCAACCTTTTTCCTGTCTCATTTTCAATCAAATGTTTCCATTTCTTGAAACTATCAAATACATCAGGTTTATTTCAAATACAATAAATCTAGTTATGTCTGGTTGCATCATCAATAAAAGTAACATAATAATGAGAGCCACCAAGAGATGATGCCTGAGTAGGTCCCCATACATCTGTATGCACAAGCTCTAATTTTTTACTCTTCTTTTCTTTCCCAACTCTGAGGAATTTGACTCTCTTCTGTTTTCCATAAACACAATTCTCACAAAATTTTAAATCAACATGCTTCAAACCTGGCAACAAATTTCTGGAGTGAAGAATATGCATCCTCTTTTAACTCATGTGCGTAAGCCTATGATGCCACTATCTCGTATCTTCTCCTATAGAGGATAAAACATTAACAAAATTAGAACTACCATTGCATAAATACAATGTACCAACCTTTTCTCCTTTTTCTATTACCAAGGCTCCTTTAGTGACCTTCTAGGTTTTATCTATAAAAGTAGTCACACAGCCTTCACTCCCCAACTTACCTATTGAAACAAGATTTTTCTTTAGATTTAGAACATGCCTTACCTCCTGTAATAACCATTGATTTCCATTTCGTTGTTTTATGAAAACTGTACCCATTCCAATGATTTTACAATGTTTATCATCACCCCCTATCAAACCTGTCCAAAATCGCCTTGACCATAATCATGAAAATGTTTCCTATTAGGTGTGGTATGGAATGAGGCCCCAAATCTACCACCCAAACATCAATAATATTTTCTAGTGAAAGAATCAAAGCATCTTCCAACACATCACCTGTCACATTCGCTTCATGATTGTTTTCTTTCTGCGCATCTCCTTATTTTCCTGTCTGAGACTTGAAATATTTCTATAGGTGTCCTTTCTTCCCACATTTCTAGCACGCTATCCTCAATCTAGACTTGGATTTGCCTTTCCTTGACTTACTGCAATATCCTAGTCTCTTTCCTCTTTGCATTTTTATTCACCTAGTCTCTGCAGTCAAAGCATTACCTCATGTCTCATCAGAGCTTTTCCATTGCATTTCCTCACTAAGGATTGCATTGATAACATCATCAAACTTTAAAGTACTAAATCAGGAGACAAAGTTACTAATCTCCATAACTAAACCATTCCAAATTTCTTGAAATGAGCACATAAATAAAAGAGCCCTAACTTCATCATAAAAAGTTACCCTTACAGAACTTAACTGACTGGTAACTGTATTAAATTCATTTAAATGATGAGCAACATATCCACCTTCTAACATATTCATATTAAACAAATGCTTCATAAGAAATACCTTATTTGAGGTAGAGGGTTTTTCATATAGTTTGGCCAATGCCGACATGAAACCCTCCTTTGTGGTTTCCTTTGAAATATTAAAGGCTACTGATGCCGCTAGACATAGTCGTATTGTTCCAAGTGCAGTTATGTCAAGAATATCCCATTCTGTGTCTATCATACTTATCAACTTATTTGTCTTTCTGCTCAATGGTAGGTACATATCTTTCTGAAATAAATAATCTTCAATCTAGGTCTTCGATGAAATTAGTTACCTCTCTCTTTAAATTCGATCAATAGTAGAATTTATTCATAACTGTTGGAGTCTTATGATATCTTGGATGACCTAAATACGACTTAACGTGAAATTCCCTCAAGATAATCATCCTGAGTTTGCTACTGTTGACAGATAGATCTTGTCCCTAAATCTTACCAAACCATATGTCGTGAGATTATAATCCGCAACTTGATCTCTTGTACCCGCTATTGTAAGATGTTCCTAATCTCCCTATACTTGTCATTTTGTTGTCCTTCCTATAAGATCTTAGCATGTAAATCTAGCCCATATGAACTCATAGCTGTTATGTGATTTACCTACACTATTATGCTCAAAACATCTACAACCATGTTCTCTTTTCCCTTAATGTACCTAATCTTGAAGTCAAACTCACTAATCGTGTCCAAACTTAAGATTTCATGTCATTCAGATTAGAATGGTCAAATAAATTCCTCAGCCCACTCTGATCCCTCAACATCAAAAACCTCCTTCCCAGAACATAGTCACTTTGAATCCTCAATGCATGAATGATCATTGCCAATTCAAGATAATGCGTCACATAATTCTTCTCATGCTCATTCAGTTTCCTTGATTCATAACATATCACCTATCCCTCCTGCTTCAGGACCCCACCAAGTCCTCTCTTGCAATCATCTGTACATACCACTAACTCTTTATCTAGATCAACACTATTTAGAATCAAAGAATTTGTAAGAAACTGCTTCAGTTGCTCAAAACTCATTTCACATTCCTCTATCCATTCAAATTTCCTTCCCTTCCTCTGTGATTATGTAATAGGATACAAAATCCATGAGAAGTTCCTGAGAAACCTCCTATAGTAACCTGATAATGCCATGAATGATTTGACCTCATCCACATTTCTAGAACTCATTGATTCCATGATAGCTCTAATATTTTCTGGATCCACTACTATGCATCCATTGGAAACAACATGTCCCAATAATGTAACTTTTACTGAAAGAAATTGTATTTACTAAGCTTGGCATATAACTAATGCTCTCTCAACCATTTCAACACTATTACTAAGTGTTCGACATGATCTTCCTCATTCTTATAATATATCAATATATCATCAATGAATAAAAATACAAACTTATCCAAATAATGACACGACACACTATTCATCAAACACATGAAAGTAGTTCGAGCATTATTTATACGAAAAGGAACTACAAAAAACTCATAATCCCCATATCTGTTCTGGAAAGAAATATTGTAGATGTCCTCTTCTTTGATGCATACCTGATTGTATCTTCATCTCGGATCAATCTTTAAGAACATTATGGCTCCCTTCAACTAGTCAAGCAAGTCATCAATCCTTGGCAACCGATGCTTGTTCTTGATCGCCACCTTGTTCAACTGTCTATAATCAATGCACAACCTAAGAGGAAAATCATTTTTCTTCACAAACAACACTGGTGCACTCTAATGGGATAAACTTGGCCTTATCTATCCCTTTTCAAGAATTTCCTTCAACTGCAACTTCAATTACACTAACTCTGGAGTGCTCATCTAGTAAGGTGTGTTCGATGTTGTTGTTTCCCCTGGTACCAACTCAATAGAAAAGTCCACTTCCCTATGAGGAGGCAACTCTAAAATCTCTGCTGGAAACACATCCTAAAATTGTTGTAAAAAGTGATACCTCTTCAATACTTCCACATCATCAACATCCTTCAATTTATCATTGGAAACATGAACTACAAACAATACACACCCTTTCCTCCGACTACACTTTACCTACATAGCTTTAACCATTCTAATTGATGTTTCCTTCTTCTTACCCTACAAGATTCTATGTTTTCCATTGTCATCTAAGCACTCAATAACCTTATCATAGCATTCCACCTTAGTCCTATGAAGATATAACCAATCCATACCTAGGAGAATACTATATGATCCCAATGGAAGCACACTTAGATGAACTGATGTAGGTATACAATTCAACTAAAATGCACAAGCTCTTACATAACGATGAACTCGTTTCTTAGTACCTATAGTCAATTTCACCAACCAAAACTCTACATGCACTTCTTTTCACATACCACACTTATCCACTAGGTTAGGGTTAACATAACTATAATTTGATCCATGGTCAATCAAAATAGAAACAACTTGTTCACAACACTTACCATCCATCTTGATAATGTATGATTGGTGATCCTCCTACCTATCATCCAATGCCACATAGATATGAGGAATGCTCTGACCGACATCAAAAGCTTTTTGCACCTCCTGATCAATATAGATCTAAGGCCGACTACCCTCATACAATTGAAAATCCTTGTTGAGATGCTCCTTGCCACATATCCAACAATTCTAGTGTCTCCTACCATCACCTCTATTATGCTACTCTCTAGGCTACAACCCATGTCCCTTCTCAATTGCATTAAGCTTCTTATAAGGAACATCATTCTTGTTCTCACCTACATCATGAGGTCCTGTTTGCTTCAGTGGTCATATACATTTAGTCTTGTCATTCCCTTTCCAACCTTGCTTAGATATTTTTTTATGCTTATATTGTTCATAATAGTGCTTCAAATTTCCAATGACTTCTTCCATCAACAGAGGCTCATTATACTCAATTTGATCCTTAAATGATGATGTAAATCCATTGATAAATTTCTTTGGTTTTCTCATCCTTAAAATATGTCACTATTATAGGCCATTTTGTCAAAGCTGATTAGTGAGCCTCCTAATGGGATCAATCAACATCCTCTTCCCCTTTGTCACTGTCTTGCACAAAGCCCTAAGAATGTTCCCTTCATCCCCTAGGATTTCATCCCTAAACTACATCATCTGAGCCAGGTTTAGGATCAATGCTTCCTGTATGATCAAGATTGTAGAAGTTTCCCCTTCTAAGAGTTTCCAAAAGTTGTTTCAGCTACCTACCTTGGATAAAACATTCAGATCCTATCCTTCCCTACTTTAGAGTTTTCACCACTTATCCTTTGATCCTGTCCCTCCATCACAAGTGGATCTCAAATCCTAGATTGGTAATTGGATAAGGACTCCCAACTGACCCTACTTCTCTATATATTACAAACCTTCTATGTGGTTGGGGGTTGGATTTTAGAGAGTGATTATGCCCTCATGATGTTGTAGTGAGTGGTCATTATCTCATGCATTTAGGGTGATTAGACGTGCATATTGTACTAAGGAAAGGACAAGTCAACAACTTAGAGGAGCTCTTCTACAAGGTCAACTACTACTTATGGTTGTAATCTCCTTCCATTTATATGAATGCAAATAATTATTTATTTTCCTATATATGATGTCTTTATTCCACTTATTTAAAGATCATGTTGATCTATTGAATGAAGTACTTAGATGATACTGCGTAGATCTCGTATTTTCTTGGATTGTGTTATTTGACTGTGCAAGTTCTAATTTTGGCATTCAGATTTAGAATTGGAGCTTCCAAGCTAAAGAAGGAGTGAATTGTGTGAATGATTCTAGGTAGGCCTCACATCGCCATCTATTTGCATTAAGGAAAATCATTTTGTTCCTTGTCTCTCTGAGCCTCTAGGTTAGCCACTGGCTTATGGGAGATACTTTTTTCCATAAATGTAAATCCAGTATAACAAGGACATACCTTGAAAACCCCAAAAACTTAGTCATGTAATCCTCATCTATCATCAATCCTATCTTCAACTCATAGAACTCCTTAGATTTTCTATCATAGTACCTATCTGACAAGTACTTCATAAAGAGTCTCTTGAACTCATGCCAACTCAACTCCTCTTTCTTGATTCCTTAGACCCGCTTCACATCTTCCCACCAAATATTTGCTTTACTTTTGAGAGTAGAAATAGCTATTATGGCCTTCGTGATCTCTGTGTAATCATGAAGCTCAAATAAATTAACCAATCCAAGAAACCATGCATCCTCATATTCTGGTTTCTTCAACTCTCCATCAAATGTAGGTGGCTTGGATTTCTTGAACTCATATGGAAAATGTCCATTCTCACTCCTCCTCTAAGGATTATATCGATGATGACCATGATAACTGTCCGAAACTAGATTAAAACCCATATCCACTGCCTCTCTTATAAGGTGTATCCAAGAACATTCCATTTATGTTTGTTTCATATTTTTACGACTTCTTCCCACTATGAGACATGGTACCATAACCCTTATTAGTCCTATCATATTGTCTATAAATGATTTATGGCTGATCCTCTCTCTACAAGTGTGAAAAACTTTGAATAATAACTACATTGACCTCTACTTGTTTCTCCTATGCCCTCACAAGTCTTTCCTATGACTTAATGACTTGGTCAATGTCTTCTTTACAACTTCTTATCTCTACCTTCAAAATTATCAAAGTGTTTGCTAAGTTCGGAGAGTACTCATCTTGTGCCACTCATCTGATATGTAAGGTGAATCATGTAAAATTTAGTCCACCATTTCTCTAGTCACCTTTGATCCTCTTCTTCCTACAAACATACCATGTTAGATAAACCAAATGCAAACATAATCAACATACTGTAGTGAAGTTGAGGGGATGTTATCTCGTCTACCAAAATAGTCAAGATTAGCACAAAACATGTATATACGTAATCATATCAATATACCGGCTTCAGGCATGATAAACTAATTGCATACCATGAAATAATGCATGAAAACCATAATAATGACAATTCATGCATAACAACCACATAGACATTGACATGCATGCATGACAAAAAATTATTCACATTTAGTCCAAGTACTGAACCATGCTCTGTTGGATAGGTTGTGTTTAACCCAGGTTTAGCTTGTACTTCACACCAACAAAACCATCAGACAATAACCTTTTCAGAAGCCACTTGCAAGCATATCGAAGTCTGACCTGAGTTGTCTATGGGTCGTTTTAGAACCAAGTTTCTACAACCTTGAGGAACTATGTGAGGTGGATTTTACTTTAAGTTTATGTATTTTAGTTGGTCTTCTAACATACATATCACTTCTGTGATGTATAACTTAATTTCTTACTTCGTCACATTCAGTCTAACATAAACATATCGTAGAACAATACAAACTCTGCTATCATAACATTTACTTATATTCATTACTTTGCTTAAACAGACAGAAAGAAAACATAACAATACATATGAATACAAAATATTCCCCAAAACTTATTATTCTTTATTAAGATGAATATCTTCAATATATTCAGCTTCTCGACTTATGCCCACAGCTGCAACTGGTCTACACACTAAGTTGTATGCCCTTCCAAAGTCTCTATGCACTCAAATGTAGACCCTTTCCTTAAGGCCCAAAACACAGACTAAAAACAAAAGATACAATCACTTGTGTTCATCGACTTTATACTCATCTTCGAAAAAGCATTACATCTCTTTATATACACTACATCACTACAAAATCATGGTCCACATACCATGGGCTTGACAAGACAATCAGATAAAACAACAACAACCATTAGAAAATTATGGGCTTCGATCCACCCCGAAGCCCGTAGAACACCACGAGATAAATATAACTTCATGGTACCGCACACTCTACTCCTTAAAATGCGAAGTATTTGACCAAAATTAGACCAAGTTGGGTTGTGCCCAACAGGACCCCAAGACTCACATGTGACTCATCCCAAGCCACTCAGCAGCTCTTCCCCAAACCTTTGCTGCAATGCTCATTTAGGAATCATTATACAGTTGGAGTATTTCTACTACTTGATTTTCGGCTCAGTGCACTTCTTCCAATAGTGCCTCTTTTGTTGGTTTGAAAATCTTTTGTAGAACTTCTTTTACCCTCTATCATAGCTCCTTGAGCTTATCATCTATTTCTTGTGAAAGCTTGGGGGCCTCATCCTACCATGAGTTAGTCCTATTTATCAAAATCTTCTCTTGTCTCTAAAGGTCTCCAATCTGAATTTGAAGAGTCTTTCCTTCACTAATTCCAACAAGCCTGTACGAGACTGGTAAGCTCTTTGTACTTGCCAGGATTTCTTCCAACTACTTCTTCTTCATCTGGATCTCCTCTTCAATCCTCTGAATGTTTGGATCCTCTTATAGTGAGGTTCAAATATGAATAGTTTCATCTAGTATTTTTCCACAGTGTGTCGTTATGTCAGAGATGCCTTGTAGTGCATATTTTAGATCCATTTCTCTCTTCCTACATACTTCGAGTGGCATGAGTAGCTAGAACCTCATTTGCAACTCAGTGGTTTTCACTTCATACTCGAGCTTCATTTTTGGAAACTTATTCTTTGAATCCCTTATTTCGAGGCTGAGCTTCACGACCTTTTTTTATTGATAACTCTTCTTCGCAGACCTTTATGTCCAGAACATCATTACAATTTTTTCGATGACTTCCTCTAGCTGTTGTTGTTGTTGGAATGTGCCATCCCTTTCCTTAATCAACTGATCAATATCCTTCTTCAATGAAGCTCTTTCCTTCTGCACCTGAATAATTGACAACAAAGTGTGTTCTTCTCCCTCTTCTAGTTCAATTGTTATACCTTGGTGGAAATCATGCAATATCTAAGTTCGAAGTGTGGAAATTTTCATATTGACATGGTCCGACCCTTTTTCTCACTCTCTATATTTGATTGATTCAAATTATAATTCTCCAGCAGGTATCTGCATAATCCTTAATCCAAATGTTGTTTTTATTTGTCACTCTGACTGCAATGTTTGACCCGTCTGTTCTGATTGTATAGATATCTCCAGTAGTGCCTTTAACTCTATAATACCTTGGTAAACATTAGCCAAGAGATATTTGTAGTGATTATCAATCTTATTCCATTTTATGTTGTTACTTCCTTTACTTTGTCT
The DNA here is from genome assembly GCA_000404065.3 of Pinus taeda. Classification (NCBI taxonomy): domain Eukaryota; kingdom Viridiplantae; phylum Streptophyta; class Pinopsida; order Pinales; family Pinaceae; genus Pinus; species Pinus taeda. The sequence continues at coordinate 26,617 of APFE030037340.1, read as the reverse complement.
ACAATTTCTTGATGTCCCCATCAGTAAGGATAAGTGGTATTGCACCCTTAGATTTATCTCCCTTCTGCTTCTTCCTTTTTCTCATCATAGTCACTGTAGGTATCCTCTTATTGATTATAAATGATGATTCCTCTAACGTCGTTGAGAGGGTCCTAGGTACCCTGTTCCTTCTCTGGCTTTGTCTCTTCTCCATCTTTTCCTTTGTCCTTTCAACTTGGAGCCGCATACTGTGAGGTATCCTTCTCTCCTTCAATGTCTTCCATGGTTGGAGTCATCCACTCTACTGATCAGTGTTGTATTATCCCAAGAATCTCATCATTAGTGACAAAATATGGAAAAGGATTCCAAGTATCCATTGGATCATTCCAAGCCTTTACATATATCCTATGAAAGTCTACCTTAAACTCTGGTATATTGCGATACTAATCATACAAACTTGATGATCACCTGTGATGCTGGTTCACCACCATGTGCAAGTACATTTATAATAGTAGAAAGAAGATCCTATTATCTTGTGTGCATAATGGTTTCTTTGTATGCCAGAGTGAGGAATACTACACATCTTCGCATACATTTGGTTTGACTCGAGGAAACTGTGAATCCTGAGCCTCCTTCCATGCTAACAATGCCATGATCAAGATCAACCATGCATAGTGAAATGTATTACCCTATTCATGGGCTTCTTGGTAGTCCTCCTAAAATTCCCTACATAAATATTCGACCTGGTAGAACTAAACCCCGATGTTGCATTGCGCGGCTAAGGAAGAAACAACCACAGGGACTTTTTTTTCTCTAGAGTTCCCCATTATGTTCCCAGCTAATATGTGTGTGGCAAAGTGCACCCCTTGGTCACTAACAAAGTTAATGTCATAGCCTCATGACTTTTTTATTATCCCTAACTTTCCCTTCATGGTTTGTGCTCCTGCCATGTCTTGGTCTTTTCTAATGAACTCTTCATTGTGGTCCTTTTCCTTGGTAGGGCAATCCAATAATCCTTCCTATCAACATTTCATAAATCAGGATCCTCTTCCCTACCTAGATGTATCCTTCATGCACTAATACCAATAAATGTCAAACATAAGTAGTGTTATACGTGCTTCTACTAAAGTGTCGCACATTTACCATGTTCAACAAGCCTGACTTTCCAATATGTTAGCCCATTATTGTGGATCCAACCTTGTAACCCCACTCTCTGGATAATATACCTACTATAGGTACCTACATGGTTGGAACTGCAGATACTTACTTCATTCATTGAAGTCCCAATCCTCCATCTTTAATTACAAAATTTTTCTTGGTAATTCTCCTTCAAATGGAACTTTTTCTTGTAGTAACGATGTGAAAGTGTCGAATTTCAAGTCTTTGGGATCTTCAATCATCTTGGAACTTGGTTTTCTTGGTGGAAAATATAGTGGCATCATAGAGGGAATTTATCCACCCTTTGTCTCCATTTGTTGATTCTCGACTTCCTCCTCACTGTCATGGATTTTTTCAGGTTCTTTTTGCTGCACTGGTTTCTTTGCCTTCTGCACAGGTTTCTTATCGTACTTGTTCTTTGTCCACCTCTCTTTCACTACCTTATTTCTCGGGGATTTCCTTAGCTCTACTCCAAAGGATTTAGCTCGTCCCTTTTCTTATCTCCTTTATGGTTGTTCTTCTGTGGCTACTTGTTTTCATGACAACCTCATGCGCCTTGGGGACACAGGTACACTTAATGTTGCAGATTTACAAATGTAGGCTTCCATGATGCCCGCTAGCCCTTTTCTACAAACTATCTAGAAATATCTTCAAAACTTCTCCCAAACATAAAACAACACACTTGTCTCACACTTGGTCATAAATTCTCAAACTGAATTCTCCAAATAGAAAAGTATAAAATTTGGAGTGCAACATGGATTTTATAGTGAATTTGAATTTCAAACCCCATGACTATATTAGATCTCACTCATTCAATGTAGATATGACGCTAGATCTGACCACTTGTGCTTCATAAATGTGTTTCTCCCATTCCTCTTAGCGACATCCTTCTTTTAACAGAAGCTTTTTCCTTCCAATGGTCATATTTCCAACGAACTTCATTGAACATTCCCTTATGGTGCAACAATCCTTCCTTTGTCGCAGTTCTTTCAGACTTCAACATAATCATGAGAATCGCGTAGTGATCTTCCTTTGGCAAAGTTTCCTTATGTAGAGTAGTTTATAGTTCAGTGCCCACTTTCAAATGTAGGTGGAACTAAGACTCTTCTCCTCTCATCCTTTAGTGTGAAGCTCTAGGGACAGAGTAGTCTATCTATACCTTCAATCTACTACTTCACTCATCAGGGAATCAAATGACCATTTAACATCACAAGTTGAACTGCACCACCATCAGAGATGTTCTTCATGATATACAGTCCTAACCAATGTGTTTTAAATTTTCCTGGGAACTTCACGAATTTGATATGATATAAAAGTACAAGATCTCCTTCCCAACATTTCTTCTTCTTGATTTTCCTATCAAGCCAGGCTTCCTTCCTTTCTTTTTCACTTGCTGATGAAAACCTACTATAAACTTGTCTTCTCCCAGAGCAAGTAATTGTGCCATCCTTTCTTCCATTATATTGATTCTGCCATGTATGTGAAGGCTACAATTCTCAAACTTGACACAATGTATTCCATATGCATGATTGGTTCTTTTCCATAAACCAACCTAAAAGGTGTTTGTCTTATCATTTTCTTGCATGTTTTCCTATATGCCCACAACACCACTCAAATCCTTTGATCCCAGTCATTTCTATTCACATTTCACACTTTTGTGAGTGCATTCTCCAAAACCTTATTGAAGGCTTCAGTTGTCCCATTTTATTAAGGATGATATTGATTACTTTTGTAATGGTATACGTGAAACTCTTTAGTGAGTGCCTCAATAGTCTTCTGCAACAAATGTGAACCTTGGTGACTCATCAATATCTTAGGACACACAAATCTGGACAAAATATATTCAGGTATGAACTTCACAGTTGTATCTGCACTACAATCGTTCATTGGTTTTGTCTTGGCCCACCTCGTCAAATAATTAGTTGTAGTGATTATGTATCTTGTGTCAGTCTTCTTTCCTGGTGGGTTAATAGGTCCCAAAAATTCAATAGCCCATTTGTCAAATGCTTGCAATTTCACCTATGGCACCAAGGGCATCTCATCTCTTTTAGACAACTTTCCTGTTATTTTGCATGATTATGTACTGTGGGCCACCATAACCTAGTTCTCAAGATTTTTTGCATAGTGGCCTTTCTTGCATAATGTCCATCCGTAATTCCTCCATGATATTCTTCCAGAATTAATCTGCCTTTCATATTCAGGGATGTATTTGAACAATATCTCATCCGGTCCCATTTTATACAAGTGTCCTACAATCAACGAGAAATCAGTTGCTTTGACTACTAGTTCCTTCTTTTAGTGCATAGTGTACTCCGCGGGAATCGTTCTTGTTGCCAAAAACTGAATAATATCCATAAAGCAATCATCTGCGACCCTGATTGTGAATAACTGTGTGTCGGGTAGGTTATCCACGATACTTTTGGGTTCTTCTCCTATCTCCAACCTTGACAAATGATTAGGTCCAACATTCAATATTCTTGGTTTGACTACAACCTCAAAGTAGTACTCTTGGAATAATAACAACCATCGGAAAAATTTTCCTCCTAAAGCAATCTTATTCACCAATTATTTCAGTGTGGAGTGATTAGTGAAGATATTGAAATGCACTCCCAACAAGTAGTGTATGAACTTCTTTAATGGTTACTTCTCCCATTAGCACCTTGAATCGTTGATCCAACTCCCAAATATATTCATTAGGCATCTATTACATTTCCTTTTAGCTCAGTAATGCACTACAACTCCAACGTCGGCTTCTTAAACTCTAATATCAGTTCTTTCCTAATATCATGCAACGAGGAATCCTCATTAGTTGAATACTTTAGGTACCATTTTAACGATCTTTCTTACAATTCCATAATGAGATGTGCCTTCTTTACATCTTTGTCATTAAATTGTCTTGCTTTCCATACTGCTTCAGCTACAAACTATAACTACTCTGGATCCTCTGATCCAAGTCCTATAAAAATAGGTAGCTTAATGTCGTCAACGATTATTCTCAGAGTGTTAGGGGGAGGGGGAGGGGGTATAGGAGAATGAAGTTGAGGGGGAATAGGGGTAAGGGGAGTAGAGGAATGGGGGAAATTAGAGATTCCCTACTTATTCTTAGCTCCTAACTTCGACGTACCTTCAGGTTGAGAGGGGGAATGTGGTGGGGTTGCGGGGTTACTTCCTTCTTATTCACTCCTATATTCACCTAACAAGGGGCTATAATTAATCTCAATAAAGTTATTTTGTTTGCAATCTACTATGGATCACTTTCTCCTTCATGTAGACCGAGTTCCTAGTCAAGACTTATTCCCTCTTCGTCCAAACATTAATCTGACTGAATTCATAGCACACCCTTTTCGCACAAAAGCATCTTAATCCACAACTTTAATGAATCTAGGTAGTAACCTCGTGATCCCTTGAAGAATATTTTCTCATATTTGCTATAATATATAGTCATGTCTATGGCAAATTTGGTGATAAATCCTTCGAGGATATTGTTGATTAAAAAATCAACAACTCTTGAGATGTTGTTGTTGGTATCCTTGAGTCATTGTATTAATTTAGTGCTCCACATAGTTGGCTTGTCATTTTTAAGACAATTCTTATTCTTGGTCAACCTTGATACCCATTCATATAGTACACTAGCAAATGATGTGAAGAAAATGTCGTGTTGCTCTGTGAAAATATATCTCTGGAACATGGCTTCAGTAGTCAACCGTAGATTTCTATTATCCTGAGTTGTGAATTTGTGTTATTTCTAATTTATCTAGTCTTGTATTTTCTCATTTTATGGATGTCACATCCACATGTCCCTCAAAAAATTCCCGGTCCTATCAACGAAACCATTTTTTGGCTAGGTTTGGATTGACTCAGGTTTGGCTTGTACTTCACACAAAAAAAAGCCTCAAACACCGACCCTTTCGGCAACAACATGCAAGCAGATCACAGTGTCACCTAAGGTGACTATGGGTGGTTGCAGAACTAGGTCTATGAAGCTTTGAGGGACTACATGAGGTGGATTTTACTTGCATTTTCTATATTTTACTTCATCGTCTAACATACATATCACTACTGCATTGTATAACTTAACTACATACTTTGTCACATTTAGTCTAACATAAACATATCATAGAACAATACAAAATGGACAATCATAATGTTTATTCTCAACCATTACTTCACATAAATATACATAAATCAAACATAACAATACATATGAATATAGAATATTGCCAAAAACTTCTTCTTCTTTATTAAGTTTAATCTCTTCAATACATTTAGCTTCTCGACCTACGCACGCAACTACACATGGTCTGCGCATTAAGTTTCAGACCCTTCCAAGGTCTCCACGTACACAGTTGTGGAGCCTTTCCTTAAGGCCCAAAACAGAGACTAAAAACAGAAGATACAATCACTTTTTTTCATCGACTCTATCCTCATATTTGAGAAAGCATTACATCTCTTTATATACGCTACATTGCTACAAAATCATGGTCCACATACCATGGGCTCAACAAGGCAATCACACAAAATCCCAATACCCATTACAAAATTAGGGGCTTCAATCCACCCTGAAGCCCTTAGAACACCACACAGTAAATATAGCTTTGTGGTACCATGCACTATACTCAAAATGTGGAGCCTTTGATCAAAATTGGTTGAAGTTGGGTCACGCCAAACATGCTCTAATACCAATTTGTAACCCACCCCTCCCACATTTACCCACTTTCACTAATCTATCAGGGTAAACATGAATGATAGAGCTACTATGACATGATGCAACATCCTAGGTCCCATTAAGGAAGTGGGGTTGACTAATGACCACAAGTTGACCACTTGACACCTCCTACAAGAGCTATAGGTCACTACGGGGCTCAAAAACCACCCCAAGTGGCCAAACCCCAAGTTAGACCTCTGTTTCTCAGTGTTGGGCTCTAAATCGCTCCCACAGAAAGCCATCCATGCGGTTGGAAGTCTCCAACCACTCCCAAAATCTTACATCCCAATGGTTGTAGCCCAAAAAGTTTAGTTCATAGCATGCGGTCCTAGATTTTGAGCCTAAATTCCAGGTCAGCCTCTAGACCACAGCCTAGAACTCAGCAAGACTTTCCAGAATGATAAATGACATCAAGACAAAGACATTCATAAAACATTTTATCAAATATTTCACTTAACCAGGCCCAACCTTGACATTCATTTCGTCCAAGATATTGAGAACATGTAATCTACAGGTCACGAATGGATATTTAAACATATGTGTCTTATACTTATTTGAGAATCATTAAGAAGGTGTAACGACCTCTCATACTAGTTGAAATAACATCTATTAGGTTATACATTCAATAATCATTCATTTAATAATCAAAACATGACAAGATCCATAACTAAAATCTGTCATGAAACCATCCTTATAACCAACATATAACTAGAATAATAATAATGATAGATCTACCATAAAATCGACATAATAATAAGTATAAATAATCATGAAATACAGGAGGAAAGAACTACAATTAACATATGAAAAAACCAACCAAGTCAAGGACTTCCATCTACCACTCGCCCATAGATTGGGCTAAACCAAATCATTCTTTGAACCAATCACCCCCTGTGCCATATTCCAAGCATGAATTTGGGACTCACAAAAAAACAACTAGGGTTTTCTCAAGTTTTACCACAATCCTTCCAAAGCTAATTAAGGGACTCCTAGGCCCAAAACAAGCACCTATATAACCAAGATTTATTGTAATTCTACCAATACCTGTCAAGGGATGACTATGCCCAAAAAAGGAACATACACTACAAGTCTCTACTACAATCCTGCCAACACCAATCAAGGTATTCTTAAATAAGATTGGATTCCTCTAGATTTATTCACCAATACCTTGAGGAATTTTCTTGTCTCCACTCTCAGGCTTTATTGTAATCCCGCCAAAACTAGCCTAATGGATTCCTAGGCCCTTGGGAATTTTCATCATACCAACTCGCTTAGTTTCAAAACCATCCAACAATCCAAATCTTAACCAATTACAGAACCCCATCACACCATGGCTATCTAGAAATGGAAATGCAAGGATTAAACGATTGTCACATCTAGAAAAACTCATGCCAATGATAACAAGATAACCCAATACACACATTCATGTACCATGCATTCCAAAAATAAGAAGGAAATCATACATGCAACTCAATAGCTATAAGGAAATCGAACTGTAGCTTGTTTATCGAACTTTTCCTTGCTTAATCCTTGCTTTCTTGTGTTTTTTTTCTCTTCCTTTGCCTTCCTTTCTCTAATGCTAGAGTGCTCCAAGAATTGTCTAAGTGTGCAAGAGTATGAGAGAGAGAATAGAGAGAGAGAGAGAGAGAGAGAGAGCTCCAAATTGAACTGAAAAAAGTTGTGAATTGATCCTCATAAGCCTTTTTATTATTGAGGCCTCTATTTTCTTCAATTTCCTCTAATATTTCTTCAATTTTCCTCACATGCAATTTTTTGACCTTTCACGTTCCTTTTTTCCTAATTTCCTTTATTTTCATAAATAAATGCCAATTGATGCCTCTTTTCCTTTTCAAATCCTTTGTCAATTCCTTTTCCAATTTCCCTTAACACGTAATAAACCAAATGAACACCCACTAGAATGTTTTGCCAAACATTTAACTTGGAATACATGTCCCATGACCTTGGTCTTATTTTTCCTTTATTAACTTTTATTACATGAAATTTTAACCCTCGACTGTTACAATTCCAAACAAAACAAAACATTATAAAATACAATCTTTAAACAAAATTTGCATTATGCTATTTGAAAATGGATAAATAATATTTTAATATCACTAAAATTTATTTAATTTTGATAATATTAGGTTGCATAAATTATAAAGAAGATCTTTAAAATTATTGTTTATCTATACAAGACATTTTGAACATGAGTTATATATTTGATTAATTTATAAATCTAAAATATTCCATTATTAATCATAATATCTAAGTTAGTAGTTCTTAATTATTGAATAAGGTTGAATTAAAATTCATATTAAAAATATCATCAAACTTTTAGAATTTCATTTTATTATTAAAACAATAAAGCCTCATTACTTATTTGAATAAAAATTACATTAAAATGTCTTTCTCTATATCTTAGGATCTACAAGCGCATTTCAACATTCAGTGTATACATTCCTTTAAACCTTGTTATTTTCACCATTGTTATTTTTTACCACTGGAGTCATTTCATATGAAGTATTGAAGTTTATGTTGAAATTTGAGCTTTAACCATTTTCTTTTTTCTTGTGTTATGAAAGTGAGGATAAGGGGAAGAAAAATAATCAAGACTTTGATATTAAAAGAATTTTGTGTGAAATAGAATCACAAGATTAAGAGTTAATACATTGATTTGAATACATGTTGGTTGGAACAATGAAAATTTTCCACTCATTTTCCTTACAATGATTTTCCTTTTATTAGTCTCCAAGAGAACTACAAGGCAAGGGTATCAAATGGTAATGAGAATGTGAGTGAACCATAATCGAAGATTAAGGTGAAACTGAAGAAGAAACTATGTTGTTTTTTCCCAAATATGAAAATGCTAAGAGATGAATGCATCACTAAGAACAAGGAAGATGCATGCACCAAATGGATCAATTTCCATCCCTGGTGCCTCAGGGATGAAGGTTTAAAGAGTGATTCCCTCTATCAAGGGAAGAAATTACGGAAGGTTAAGTGATTTGATTCAAATAAGGGTTATGGTTTCATAAAACATCATTATGAAATCATGATCCTATTCGTACATCAAAATTTGATTCAAACTAATGAGTTTTGATCATTGATTAAGGGAGAGGGCATCCAATACATGGTCAATCATGAAAATGGCAGAAGAATCAAGGCCTTAGTTGTTATGGGAGGTGACAGTCGAGTCCAAGATGGAGATAGGAGAAAAATAGGTAGTGTCCATAGTAGTTGTGGTTATGGTAGCATGGAAGCATGCTTCCTTACTCTTTTGTGATCTTGTGCCCTCAACAGTCGGTTCGTTTGGTTTTTTTAGACCCTTGTAAAAAATCCATATGGGAATTCATTACTTCTTGAGGTTTACTTCAAAGATTTGGTATAGGACCTCAAGATTTCCTTGGAGATGGGGTGGGTATTCCCTCAGTCATGAATACCTAATTTTCATAGGTAAGTAACTAGATAATTCTTCACCTATTTGAGTCTATAATATTGGTAAAGATGCCACTATTTTTATGAGTGTTCATTTGTGAGGGGGGTCTACGAACAATCCTTCCTCCTCTCAAGATTTTTCATATAAAGAGGTTGTGCAGGTTGATCCCTATCCAAAGGCATCTTAGTCCGAAGAAGTTCCTAGGATATTTTTCATCACAATATTTGAGTAAGTTACCTCCTTATAAATCTCTCACCATATTCTAGAGAACATCCATCATATCTATCTAAAGTGAACCCTAATATATCATTATAATGTTTTATGGGCTCACTCAACCAGTATTTGCTGATGGATCCATTCTTCATGTACCAAGAGTTACAAGGTTATTTCCTGCTCCAAAATCTTCCCCATTTTTGAATTTATTGAATCAAAACACCACGAGAAAATTTTATCTAAAGGGCCCTAGTTCTAAAGAAATGTTGGATTGCTCTCAACCCCCTAGTTTTAGATTTTCACCCTTCTACAAAAATCATTACCAAGCTGCCAATATGGTTCTAACTTCCTTATCTTCCTACTCACTTGTGGCACTACTTAGTTATTAAAGTCATTAGAAACTCGTTGGCCATTTCCTTGGAACCTATACTTCTAATTGGAAGTTTAGTGTTTGAACCTATGGAAAAATATATGTTCAAATCCATCTAAATAAAGGGTTTTAAAAACAAATAAATTTAAAAATTAGTTATTTTCAATGGACCGATGATCTAGACTATGAGAATATTGTTTTTTGTTGTTTCTTCTATCATCAAATAAAGCATTTACAACATTCTTTCCCTCCACTCAAATGTCAATAGAAGCAGAACAACTAAAATTCGAGTGCTAAAAGTTGGAAGCCCTATGACCTACCTCCTAGGGAAAATGAGTCTTCCTCTATTTCAGATAAGGATGATGTAAGATCTAATGATGAAATGAATTTGATGGACAACGTTCAAACTTCATATCCTAAAATGTTTCCTGAGGATCCTATTGTGAACCATGCTCCTTAAACAAGCACAAAGATAAGGATTAATAATGCTTCTTTGGGCACATTGGATAAATATCATGAGTCATATTATTTGGACTCTAAAAAGTATTCTTTTTCAGCAGATAATGATAATCTTCATATAGATTTTATAAACCAACCTTCCAAAGGCTGGATCAAGTTATTAAAAAATAAAGGAAAGAAAGGATGCTTTGAGGACCTACCCTAATTTGGGTAATTCTATATTGCAATTGTTTCTTCTATTATGTCTCCTTTATTATTCTTATTTATGTAGGATCATCTTACCTAGAAGTCAAAAAACATTTTGATTATAGATAAGGGTCTTACATTTACTAAGGGAGTTCGTTCCCTAATTAATTATTTAATTGCATTTTCCTATGTTTCATGAAATATGCATATAAGAGATGAATATTGTAAATAGGAGAAGTACCAAGAATATTTGAGAGAGTTAGAGAAATTTTAGAGTTAGTTAGATCTCTTGGAGGATAGGTGGATATAGAAGATCTAGAAATAGGGATTTGCTAATGAAATTGTGGATCTAAACCAGAATTTATTTCAAAATACCATTTGTATAATTATGTAAATAAAAGGAGTGTATGCTAGATGTATAAGTGTGATAGAGATGGAGAAGAGAGAGTCGGGAGGCTTAGAGTCCAAGTAAGGCCACAAGATCAAGGAGGGAAATATTATTGTAAATCACGCGAGGAGAGGTCCTTGCAAAACTTTGTATATTTATTAATGGAGAAACTCTATTCACATGTTTTAAGTATTTGTAAATGAGTTCTCATCTATTGGTTTTGATAATGTCTATTTTAATTTTGTCACTATATACAAGAATGATGTAGGATAGGAAAAATTAAGCGTAGGAGAGAGAAAATTTTGTGTAGATGAGGCTAAGTATCTTCACAACGGAAGAAATATGTTATTGATCATGGATCTATATACACAATCAACAATTCATTTAAATCAGAGTGGCATAGAAGAAGCAGTGTAATCCAAATCCATTCGATGAAGAGGTAAGAGCGTCGAGACTTAAGCGGAAATTGCATACAAAAAGGGTCGAGATTAGAATATAAAGGGTGACTCAAAGTTGAGCAACCAATACTTAGTTTCATAAGTGTTGATGGGGGTTCATATGTTAATGACAGTCAAGAAGTAGAATCAATGTTATGTTAATGAGAAACCATTAAGTGAGAATGTCGGGCTGGAGGTTTTACTCTAGGAAGTGGAGAAAGGAGCATGTATGGGAGAAACTAGGTTGAGTGGACATGGGGCTCATTTGTAAAGGAATTCATCCAATCAGATAGGAGATAAGATTACGTGGAGCATGAGTGGGCTGACCACTAGCAATGTTGACATCCTCTAAAAGGAAAAGGTGTGTCTGCATTTTAAATAGACTAGGGAAGGTAGCTAATGGGAGCCAAGATTGATTATTGATGAAAATATTTCCATTTCCCAGAGTCCGTCTCCCAGAAGCTAAAACCTTGGCACACCTTTGGAAAGGATCAGGCTGAGAAGGACTAGGAAGGCATGGTGTCTAGGGAAAGTCTAGTATAGGAGTGTGATAGTAAGAGGAATCTAAGTGGATTCAAAGGCTCACATATCTTCTTGCATCATATCAGAAGGAAAGTGCTAGAAGAAACAAATAATGTGCACAGTTGGGACAACCAGGGTTACATAAGCCTGAGTTGCCACGTAGAAGCCAACAAACAGAGGAGATATGGGCCCTGGTCATGAGAGTTGGTAGTATTATGAACAGAAGTGGAAAAGATAACTTCCAAGAGTTGTAGAGAATAAGGTCATAGAAGCTAACGCCTATTATCAAAGCTTGATCCCAATTTTTTTAATAAAAATGAGCCCCTCCTCTATTCATTACTGATAAAAGGTTTCAACTGTAGTGGTTATGGCTAGAAAAATAAGGTGAAGGTATGAGCCTACATTGAGAATATTTATTTGAAGAACGAAGAACTCCAATCCTCAAACTTCATTTGGAATTGGGTTGATAACCTGAGCACTAATAGTATGAACAATTTAACAACTTATCATCAAACAGCACAAAAGATTTTGATTTAATCCAAACCTTTGGGTTTGATGTATGAACAGGTTGGAAACTATTGGAAATGGGCCTTGAAATAAACCATGGGATTGAAGTAAGTACCTAAGCCTCAGTAAAGAAAACCTAGGCACAAATAAGTAGGATTATCATTGATAAATGGTTAGGCCTGAATTAATTTCTACCAAAGCTTTTAAAATCTCTTAACCTAGAACTAAAAGAACACAAAAGTTTGGAATATGAATACTAGACTTAGATAGTAGTTAGGAAACTTCAAAAGGAATCAAATGGATAAAGAGTTCTAAAATATCGAGGTAAATTTTTTCTTTTATAGAGGTTTGCATAAATTTTACAAGAAAGGTTGGAAATTTTATTCTTTGATATGAAGAATAGATTTTATGAAGTGTTAATTTTATGAAGAAAGATTGCAGATAAAGATTGCATGGATTTTTTTATGAAAGGAAATTAAAACAAATTGAGTTGTTCTTTAAAGGGAAGAATATGGATGGAAGAATACATGAGGAAGAGACAAAATATTCTCAAAGGGAAAAGCATTGAAGGGGTTGTATAAAAGTTAATGTCTTAATGATAACTTTGGGTTGATAATATGCTTGCAGGTTGAAGAATACATTAGTAGGGGAAGTTGACTACCCAAACAACTAGTAATGCTATGAAAAAGAAAGAGGGAGTACAAAGATATTTGAGGAGAAAGAGAAATTGTTATAGAACCCCAAAAACAATGAAAATTAAATTGTTGAAGGAGATAAGAAACATAGGTTCTCAAAAGAGCAAGTGAGCATTCAGAGAAGAATCAACCTAATAGCTTTAAAAATTAAGGAGCAAGAGTGCTTGAGAGAGAGTTATATTGAAAAGGACCAAGAAGAGGAGAACTTCCAATAATAGAGGTTGGTTAGAATATCCTAAAGGAAGTTCCATAGTGAGTGTAGGTAGAATTGATAAAGGAAGAGAAGAAAGTAGAGGATGCCAAGAAGGAGGAATTGGTGTTGGTGACAAGTAGAAAACTTGTTAGAAATATGGAGAAGGCTTGTTGCAACTCACAAGTGGATGAGGAGAATTTATTGAAATAAAAAATGAAGACGTCTATTGATAGCTATGTGAAGGGTTCAAAGGAAAGTCACAATCATAAGAAGAATTATGAGGTAATTGGAAAGAGGAGTAAAGAAGAAATGGAAAATCAAATAGTTGATATAAGAGCAGAGTTCAGCATGATAAAATAGTGGTTTCATGACAGAGAAAGAGACTAGAGTTATGGATGTATACTGAGGAGAAAACATGTATAATGGCCAGTTAATGAATTGTATGTGAGAAAACTGAGGAAAATTATTAGGAATTTGATTTAAACCTTGTTAAGGAAACTCAGAACAACTAAATATGAGGAAGAAGCAGGATATATTTGTGCACCACAACAAGGAACAATCCTTGGAGAAAATAATAGTGATGAATATGATAAGGAGAAAAAATTTATAAATTTAATTATTGCTTAGAGGATCAACATATGATGGCAAAATCATTAATGGAAGATAACTACTATATTGATTTTAAAGCTAATAATCGGTGCGTGGATATAGTACTTGTTGTTAATGATATACAAAATATTAACTTTGTCGTATGTAGAGATGATGGATAGAAAATTGGTAAAGAAATGAAGTTGCTAGAGGAATATTCTTACCCTAAATATAGCAAATATGGATCACTAATAGAAGTCGTTGTGGAAACAAAATGATGGAAAATATGAGATGAGAAAGGACCATAAGATGAAAGGATCATATGTAAACAAGGAAAATGTTGTAGCAGAACTAGAATTTTTAGAATATTGGCTAAAGGGTCCGCAGGGAGAATTTTAGGGGCTAATATTCGCAAGTGGGCTGATTTTCCATGCCTTTTCCAAAAAAAAAAGATTCACCAATTTACATTCTTTTCTAAAATTATTCTCCCAAATTTTATATTACACTATTATTTTACCTTAAACATTAACAAAATATTATACATACAATATAAAATTATTGGAAATTTAAATATTTCTACAAAAATATGGCCAAATTTTTTACAATTTGCATATTAGAGACTAGTAAGATTCGCCAAGGTTTCTAAAATTTAATATAAACTACCATCCGTAAAATTTCCCTGATGTCCCAAGGATGGAGTATGAAATAAATGAAATTATGGTAGACTGTATTAGTTAAAAGGAAGATAAGGGCAACTCTTTCATTGAGGAAATATAATAACTACTGGAAAAAAATGATAATAACTCTGAACAGAAATATGATATCTTTGGAAAGGGTGGAGGAACACAAGTGGTTAACAAAGAAGATTAAATGGAATTAGAGCACAAAAAAGAAATCTAAACAAGGAAGCAATAACTTGTACAATCCAGAAGACAAGCTTGACATTGAAATTGAAGAGATGAGGAAGTTGATGTTCAAAGAGCCTCGGAGGAGGTATCTTAGATAAATAAGAATTGATAGAAATAGGTTGCATATGGCTGAGCAAGTTTACATCAACAATGAAGGATTAGAAATAAAACATAAAGTTTGGAAGCTTGTAAGAATGAATAAGAAAACAATAGAGCAACATTAACATGATCCAATACGATTTTTATGAGTCCCTACAAACACATGGTTAGGAGACCATGAAATTTCTTTGCTTTGGGAATATGATGTAGGGGCATCTTATCTCGTCAAAATACATTTTGACTAGAGATATGGGTCTTTCATTTACCAAGGGAGTTGGTTCCCTAATTAATTATTTAATTGTATTTTTCTATGTTTTAATGAAAAATGTATACAAGTGATGAATATTTTAAATAGGATAAGTATCGAGAATATTTGAGAGAGTTAGAGAAATTTTATAGTTAGTTAGATATCTTGGAGGATAGGTGCATCTAAAATATATAAAAATAGGGATTTGTCAAGGAAATTGTGGATCTAAACTAAATTTAGGTCAAAATCCCATTGTTTAATTATGTAACTAAAACACATGTATGGTAGATGCAGAATTGTGATAGAGATTCAAGAGGCTTATAGGCCAAGTAAAACCATGAGGGCTAGCATTTCTAAATTAATGTAAATCAGGCTATGAGAGGTCCTTGTAACTCCCCATATATTTATTAATGGAGAAACTTTGTTTGAGTGTTTGTAGATTGTGTAAATGAGTTCTGGTCTATTCATTTTGATCATTTGTATTTGCATTTTATTATTGTATATTTTAGATTGATGAAAAACAAACAAAATTAAGTTCAGAAAGGAGAAAATATTGTGTAGATAAGGTCGAGAGTCTCTTCACAGGCGAATAAATATTTTATTGATTATTGATCAGTATATAGGATCAACAACTCTTTGAATCATAGTAGCACAACCGAAACAATGCAATCCAAATCTAGAAGACAGAGATAAAAGAGGGTCGATACTTAAGTGGGCTTGCATACAACAAGAGTCAAGATCAAAATATAAAGAGCAAGTGAAAGAAGAGCGACGAATACTTAGTTTCTTAAGCATTTACAGGAATCTGTATGTTAACAAAGGCTGGGAGATAGAATCAATGTTTTGTTAACAAGAAAATATCACACAATAATGTCGAGTTAGAAGTTCTATTCTAGGAAGTCCAGAAACGTGCACATAAGGATGCAGCGGGGTTGAGTGGATTTTGGGCTAACGTATAAAGGAAACTATCCAATCATATAGGAGTTGAGATTATGTGGAGCATGAGTGGGGTCGCTAAGAATTTTGAAATCATCCTGTAGCAAATGGTGTGTGCACATTTGAAAATGACTGGGGATGACAATTAACAGAAGCGATGATTAACTATTAATGAAAATATTTTTGTTTCTTGGAGTCCGTCTCTGAGAAGGTAAACCCTTGGCACACCATTAGAAAAGATTGGACTAATGTGGCATGTGGAAGAGGAATCCAAGTGGAGTTGAGGGCCCACGTATCTACTTACATCATCCAGGAAGAAACAAAAATCATGCATAATTGTGATAATCGGGTTGACGTAAGCTCAGCCTGACGTGTACACCATAAAACAGAGGAGAGCAGGGCCCTGGTCATCAGAGTTGGTCATCTTATGAAGAGTGGTGTAAAAAGTAAGTGTCGAGATATATGGAGAATAAGGCCATGGAAGTTAATTCCTATTATAAGAGCTTGACCTCGGTGGTTTTAATAGAAGTGAGCCTCCCCTCTATCGATTACTAATAAAAGGTTTTGGTTCTAGTTGTTTCGGCTTAAAAGTAAGGGAAATGTCTGAGCCTTTGTTGAGAAGAGTTCTTGGAAAAGAGAAGAAATTTGGTCCTCATTCTTGATCAGGAATTGGGTTGATAACCCGAGCACTGGTAGTATGAACGTGTTGGTTACATTTCTTGAAACAAAACAAAATATTTGGATTTAAACTGAACCTTTGGGTTTTATGGATATATGGGTCAATAGTTGTTGGAAGTGTGCCTTAAAATGTGCCATGGGATTGAAGGAAGCGCCTAAGCGTCAATAAAGCAACCCCGGGAACAAATAAGAAGGTTATCACTTATAAGTGGCTAGGCCTATGTCACTGAGTCCCATACATCTCAATGATTTTCTTCTTATCATATGTCACACTGTACTGGAAAGAGTCATGATTATATGATTCAATTTCTGATTGACCAATAAAATTAAACTTACACAAAAAAATCACAATTTTAAAATATTTGAAAAAATTGTACTTTTAGTTAAAACATCATTTAAACGAAAGAAAGTGATAAAGATATTGATATTCTTTATTTGATTTTTTCTTTGTACATAATAATGGTCATGACTATGTTCTTTTAGTAATATATATATATATAAATAATAATATATATATATAATATATATATATATTTGCACTTAAAAATGTTTTTCCTTAACTCTAAAATAGTATGATATATACCTAATTTGTATTTATATAAAAAAATTCCTTATTTTTTGAAGATAAATAGATTGTAACAAAAATCCATTAAAATGAATGTGAACTCTCAATTAATAGGCATTATCATGAAAGGGAAGTGATTATAAAAAAGAAATACATCTTTCACAATTGCTAAAAAGAGTCTATTCACATGATTTGACAACTATGACACTAATAATTGCATTTATCATGGAAGAGAAAAGCCATTTGTGTGGAACTTAAAGAAGATTTAGCGGTAGAGATGGAGTCTTATCCTCTCTATGATAAATACATTTTTGAATAAGATCAAAAGAGGTTTGAAACATGTTCTAACGTCTTTTTCAAGTATCGATTACTTTTCTTGAAAATTTTGCAATTGTATATACATTTGATAACCATCCTTGTCAAGAAGAAACATAAGGCAATGTGATCATAAAACTTGATTAGGAAGAAATAACAATTATAGAAAATATTGTCTATGGGAAACCTTCCTAACAACAATTACGAAGATGACATTAGCTATAATGGAAAGAAATTAGGGAGATGAATACTATAACAAGTTAATAAAGGATGCCATTGAAATATCATAATTTAGCACTAGTTTTGAATTGAGTCAATGGCGTGTAGTATACGAATACTTCCTATTTAGGATGGCTACAAAATTATTTACTGAGGTACCAATTGTAAATCTACGTAATTTTTCCTTATGCTTTGATATAAAATCATTTTAGGAGGAAAGGAAATGTCATGTCCCTTAAATGAACATTAAAAATAGGGTTTTTGGATGCAAATTACTTAATACTAATTATTCATCACTAAGCAAATTAAAAGAGTTGAATGAATTATATTAAAGTTTCCAAAGACGCTCATAAATGAGACAAACTCATTTTGAAGCGAAATAATTTAAGCACATGGTCTAACTAATAAATAGAATGACAATAAAATGACTTTTTTTTCTCGAATCAATTTTGGTTAGATTTTTAAGAATCTTATGTTTAAATTATTTAATGTGTAAAGTTAGAGTCTTGTGATGTTTTTTTAAGCCTAAATCCATTTATGCATTTAAAAATACATTTCAAATAACAAGAAAGCACAGTTTTGCTAGAAATTGTAGTTCTAGATTCTAGCCAAAAAGAATTTCATCTATTAGTTAAACTCCTCCTTACTTCATTATATTATAAACAAAAACCAAATCTTGTTATTCATTTAACTTTCAATTACATAGACATATTTTTTGTATCTCATATAATTTTGGACGTTAAATACCGAATTAATTATTTACTTCGTAATTACTTATTTTCTTTTATCATTACTTCCATAAATACTTCATAAATATTAAAATATTATATCATACATTTTATCTTAAATGAAAAATTATCCATAATACTAATTAATTTCATTTCTATTTTACCACATTTAATGGTTACACTAAATCTAATTTTTTTTAGATACTTTAAAACATTTTTTAAATATAATATTGTAATCCAATTATATAGATTAAAAATTTATAAGTTTATTTTACAAAATATATTAACAACTTGTTTTTCCTTTATAATATCCAAAAATATATAAACTAATATGAATGTCCCATGGTGTACAAGCCACAACACTGTATTTAAGAGTTGCACGTTTGACGAAGAGGCAGGTAAAACAAGAATTGTAGCCATCTTTCACCCATATCACTTTCGATGGGTGTGAAAGAGGATCGAACCTGGAGTGACAGCGAGAGCCCAAAAGGTTTTGCTCATAGACTGCATCGTTCATAGCTGGTTGATATCGACACATTAATTTTGTCTCCACCCATGCAGTTGACAGACCATAGAAATCACCATCTACACTAAAATAAATGCACATAGAGCAACCCATCAAATGGGATTAGAAATCAACATCTACATTGAAATCAACACATCTAGTGCAAGCAATCAAATAGGATTACAAATCATTATCTAGACTGAAATCAATGCATCTAGTGCTAAAATTCTTCTTCCCTTTGTCCCCCTCCATCTATATCTATATCTGCCTCCATCTCCCCTTTGTTATCTCTCTATCTCATCCCCCCCAAACACATGTTGTCTCTCTCCATATCTATTTGTCTCTTCCTACCTCCCTCTTTCTATCTCTCTCTTCTTCCCTCTCTTCACTTCCCATTTATATCTCTATCTCCCTCTGCCTCCCCTTTGTCTCTCAACGTCACCACTGAAACATACAAACTCTTTCACCATATTTATTTATCTCTACCACCCTCTCCCTCTTTTCCCCTTCTCTCCCTCTCTCCCCATTTTAGCTCCCTTCCCTACTTCTCTCCTCTCTCCCTGTCTCTCTATCTCCCTTACCATTCCCTTTATAACAATCCTGGTGAAAATTCCATGTAATAAAAGTTAATAAAGGAAAAAATAATAACACCAGTTGATGGGACACTTATTCCAAGATGAATATTGGGAAAGACATCCTAGTGTGCATGTTCATCGATTTCTTATGGCTAAATAAGTTGGCAAAGGCAATGGCTAAGGCCTTAAAAAGGAAAATTCATTTTTCACACATTTATTTATGAAAGTAATGGAAATTAGGAGAAAAGGGAGGTGAAAAGTCACAGGTTTCATGTGAGGAGGAAAATGAAGGAAAATAATGGAAATTGAAGAAAATAGAGGGCTCATTAATAAAAAGGCTTATGAGAATTAGTAGATAACCTTTGGTCAGGTCAATTTTGGAGCTCTCTCGTTATTCTCTCTCCCTCTTTCTAACTCTTGGAAACTTAGAGTTTTCTTAGAGCAGTTTAGGATTGGATAGAGAAAGACAAAGGAGGAAAGAGGAAGGAAACATCAAGGAGGGAAAGGCAGGATCAAGTAGCAACAACAAAAGTATTTGGAGGTATCAATTTACATGTGTATTTTCCTTGCTAGATTTAGCATACGTGGTATTACATGTGGTTTTTTTGTTGTTATGGCATGGGTTCTTCCAGGTGTAATAATATTTTACGCCAATCCTTTCCATTTCCAGGCAGCCATGGTGTGATGGGGATTTCATGTTTTGGTTGAGCTGCATTTCCAGATCGATTCAAAGTTGAGTGAGGTGGATATCTGAATGATAGAGAACATGGCCTATTGGTCCCTAAACCAAACTATGGATCATGGTAAAGCCACTGGCCTAGTCACCCCTACGCTAGAGTGTGGGTTGCGGTAAAGGAAGCATTGTGTTGCCTCGGTTTACCTAGAAATCCTTGTCGGTGAATGGAAGGATATATGATAAATCCAAGAGGTGGTTCTCTCCCCATTGGGCCTAGTAATCTTGAGTTTGGGATATGTGGTAAATCCTAGATAATGGGTGTCACTTTAAGGCATAGTGATTCGGGTCTAGATTTCGGAAAAGCCTGAGAGACTAGGAGACAAGAAAATTCCTCATGATGTAGGTGGAGTAATACAGTGGCATCCATGCTTGTTTTACCTAGTGATTAGGTGGAGATCATGGTAAATCTTCTTATTACATGTTTATTGTGTTGGCCTAGTGATCCGAGATGGATTACAGTAAAACTTGGCTTCTATTGATGAGGCTGAGTTAGTTTAGCCTCAGGATACCCTGGTTGGTTCTTTGGTTTAAGTCCTATATTCATGCTTGGAATATGGCATGGGGGTGAATGGTTGAAGAGATATTTTGCTTAGCCATTTATGGTCAAGTGGAATGTGGTAGTCCCATCCCGAGTTTGGATTTTACGTCGTTAATGAGAGGTTATTTCTCCTTGTATTTCTATGAGTATTACACTAATTTATATGTAGATCATATGGCTACGATTTCGTTGGTATTTATGTTTCTATTATGTTGGTTATGTATGTTTTTTATGACAATGGCTATGTATGGATCTCATCATGTTTTTGCTTGTAAATTAATGGACAACGTATCTATTACCTAATAGATGATAATGCAACAAATGATATGAGGGAAAAATGTTTCTTATTGATTCTCAGATAAGTATGAGATCCCTATGCTTAAATCTGTTATTTACCCCTGTAGCTTACATATTTGTGACATGTTTGATGAAATTCCTGTCATGTTCAGTAGGGGTCTCGTTAAGGGCTTGTTTAACTATTTTTTTCTTACGTCATTGTTTCCCTATTATTTTACTATTCTGAAGATGTAATTCAATTTTGGGAAGTGACCTGGGCTTTGGGCATGAAAAAGTGGCATAAATCTTGGGAACACTATCAATGACCTAGATAAAATATTTCGTAGACGTTGGCATGTCTATAGCATGAGAGCATCTAGAGCCTCCTAGGCATTGATAGGCCTATATCATGAGAGTGTCTAGAGGTCAAGTGATCAGAAACTTTAGTTCGACCTAGGGGAAAGATGTCCTAAGTGTTGGAATGAATCTAAGGGGTCCTATAATATGTGGAAGGTATGTGTGTTTTGTTTCTGTTGATTCCATTTCCTTAAGGTCATCCAGGAGGTTGAATATGATCATGGCAACCTATCATCACATGTTTACCCCAGTTGGATGGTTACTTGGGTAGATGTGGGAGGAGGGTGTTACAGAGTGCTATTACAACATGGTCCACCCCTTAGACTAGATGGGCTCTGTGTTGGTCATGCATGCATGTTGATTTCATGTGTGTCTCTTATGCTTTCATTTCAAGTTCTTGTTGTAGTTTATGGTGTTGATCATGGTTGTAGTGTTATCTCCATGTGGAAGTTGACGTTGTTGTTGTGGGATGCATCGTCATCAGTGTATGACTGGTTGTATGTTCTTATATGTCGCTTACATGTATCATTTTGTACACCTAGTTATATTCTTGTATGCTTGATTTTATGTGTTCATGCATGTGTTGGTTGATTATGCATTGCTTATGCATGTTGATATTTTCATGTGGCCATGTGTACACTAGTGTAATGGTTGTTGTCAAGCATGAGGTCATGGTATGTGTAATTGATATGCTCAAGCATTGATCACTGGACTCTATCTAGAAGGATGATTACGTGTTGATGCTCTTATTTTTATATGTCTATATGCTGTTATGATTATATTATACATGTATCACACTGATTTCATGATCATTCACATGAGAAATCCTCCCCGAGCTATGCTAAGGTATGCTAATTTATCGTGATTTTGTTTAGCTAACATAGTATGCCTTGAAGGAAATAATATCAAATGGATAGCAAGATGGTAGACTACAAAGACTATCCCTATGAATCATATGAGCAGTGTGGTGTTGGAAACTCTTCTAATTTTCTAAACACATTGAGAAGCTTAAAGGAAGAAATAAGGAGTTTTAAGGTAGACAATGACATAATCATACAAACACAAGAGAAATAAGCAGAGGTAAATACTATACTTATTTAGAGTTTGTCAAGGTTGCAATGAGAATGGCCACTTTGGACCAGTCATGGACAAGAGCAAAAAACTAATGGGGAATATGGAAGTAGGTCTCATGGTGGTCACATTTCATATAGAGTTGACACTATTAGATATGGTAGGTCGTTGGATAAATATGCTCTTAACCTGCAAAAAGATACCCAAATACAGAATATGCGAAGAAAGATACCCAAAACATAGAATAGTGAGAGTCAACAAAAAAAAAATTATTATTCAGAAAGCAATCTTCACTGGCCTCTTCGAGGGGGAAACCTTCAATAGAGTAGAGCTCGATTAAAAAATAAGACACGATGCTCCTCACAAGGAGTCTCTAGCCTTTATATATGACTCATACATGTAATACCATGGATCAATACCATGGGTTTTATTAATACCATCTATCTAATACCATGGCCCATTTGCAACTAACTGTGGTCCCGACATTAATTATGGGTTAACCACTTACAATTATTAATATAGGCTTTATTGACTCTTGATTATGACTCGATCCCACTACATAAATAAGGGGGTTAGGGTGGGACCCTAACATGCCCTCCCCCTTAAGACTAGCCTTGTCCTCAAGGTTGAAGCTATGGAAACTACTAAAGAATAGTGGCTAGTTCCCAAGTTGCATCTTCTAGAGAGGTGTCTGTCCACTTGAAGAGAACTTCCCTAATCATGCGGCCACGCAGATTCCTTTCTCGTGTGTCTAGGACCTGTTCAGGTTGGAGGCAGATTGACCCTTCCTCGTCCGATTCAGGTAGACTGGATTGAATTATGCAATTGTTCCCAATCAATTTCTTGAGGCATGAGACATGGAAAACTGGATGGATTTTTGTAGTAGGCGGCAAAGCCAGCTTGTAGGCTACTTCTCCAATGCACTACAGTACTTGATATGGTCCATAGAATTTTGGAGATAGTTTCTGACAACCCTTGTCTTTGAGTGATGTTTGCTTATATGGTTGCAGCCTCAAAAAGACCTGATCCCCTTCTTGAAATTGGCGCTTTGAGCGATGCTAGTCTGCCTGTTGCTTCATGCGGTTTTGAGCTTGACGAAGATTCTCTCTAAGATGGGCGAGCATGGTTGCGCGGTTTTGTAGGAGTTGATCCACTGCTTGTATGTTTGAGCCCCCCTTGATATAAGAAGTAGGGGAAGGAGGTGGTTGACCATATACTGCTTCATAGGGAGTCATTTTGGTGGTGGCATGATAGTTGGTGTTATACCACCATTTAGCTAGAGGTAACCACTGTACCCAAAGATGTTGCTTTTATGAAGTGAAACACCTAAGTTACGTTTCCAGACTTTTGTTGACAGCTTCCGTTTGACCATCCATTTTGTTGGATACCTATACCAATAGGTTTCATATTTCATGATTGGCAAATTCAAATGCCAAATATGCTCTACTTTGCTGATTCAAAGATCCCATATTTCCAAGGAAAGACAAGGTGTGTACATACCTTCATGCCAATTAAAGTTTTGATGGATGATCCAACAGCCTAATCTGGATCATGCCATGTTTCAATTTCTGTTGTAGAATAGAGAAAGAAATCTGTCCAAACTGTTTAATCTTGGCAGATCAGTAGTTAGACAGAGAAACTGAGGTTCCCAACTGCTTAATCTGGGGCCTTGGAAGAAATAAGGGTAGTGCTAGATAGATAATCAAACGAAAATCCAATGGAAAAGAAAAGGCACATAAGGGTCTGCAAGTCCAAGTGCACCCTCCAAGAAGAAACAAAAAATGCTAGGCAAAATAGTTGGGTAGGTAGATGGGGTTGCAGAAGTGATGTTCCTTCCAAGCTGAAACTTTGCCAACCAAATACAAGGAAAACAACACAATAAAGCATGTCTAACTTCCCCTTTTCCTGATTCACCACTCATTACTAACCTCCCTTCACAAGATGCGTTTATAAGAGAGATTCAAGGTTTTATGTTGGTCCTTATAACCTTTAAAAGCCACATTTCTTGTGTAAAGTTCTTTTCATTTTGATCTACTCTTTAAACTAAGTTGTTTTCAAGAAAACTTAGTGATATCACTCTTCATTCACCTTCTCCCTCCATATTAACCTCTAACCTTTATTATCTAGCTCCCTATGTTTCCCTTTCCCTATTACTATAACACCATGGTGTATAAATCCTAAGCAATGTATAAATACCCCCTCCTTGGCATTATAGCCATATAGTTCACTTCTAGGGAATTGAATTAACATCTGGTTAGCTCAAGAACCCAAGCCTAACCTCTTATCTCCCCAGAACTCATTGGCCCATTCAATCCTTCATTTTGCCCTAAAAACCTTGGAAAAACCCCCTTTTACCCTTATACCCGCTCAAAAGCGAAAAAATGCCTAAAAACCCACTCTCCCCACCTTATCCTAAGGTCGGAACCCAGTTCCGCTATTTACATGAAAAATTTCATCAAAAAACCCTCTTATCCTAAGTTTTGGTACCCTGAGCGATTTTGCGAATAAATCATTCATAAACCATATTTTCCAACTTTTTCCAAAATTTTACGGTTGTATATGACTTAACGAAGAAATACGTTGCAAAACCATTGAATTCTTTAATATTCCAAAGGGTCCCGCCTGGCGCAAGTTCCGAGAAAAATTATTATTTAATCCCCGCCCGATGACCGTATCCTCCGTGCGACTCAATGACCCGATAACCGTCTGATCGAGCTCCTTTAATCTGACGGTCGACGTGAATTTCGGAGCGACCCCAACGTCCGACAGATATCGTCCGATATCTTAGACGCTAATGTCATGCGGGGTCCACGCGTCGCCTCCAAAATCCATCGGAGCCCCCTCTGACAGATTCCTCGCCGTATAGGAGGTGGTCTGATATCGCGCCACCTGTCCGCCGACGTCAGCGCCCTCTCACCGCCTATGTCAGTGCCACGACCGCGCGCCCCGCCCACCACTGGTCCACCTATCTGCCAACTCACCACCCCGTCGACCGGTCATAGGCCGCCACATCACCTGGTGACGTCATGCTGACGTCATTTAAAAAAGGGTGCCAATAACCCAAAAAAGCCATATTTTGTAGAATTTTGCGCCTTTTTTGCACTTTTTGCAAAAAACATTGCTGCACTCTCTGCATGCGTTTCACGACCAAACTTCACCAACCTGCTCGAAACAACCAGGAGATCGTCCGTGCAAACTTCTCTGAAACCTGGTTTTTCTCTGTAAATGCTAAAAAACACTTTAAGCACAGAAAACGCGTAAATTCACCAGAAAACCACCTACACCCAGCTCCCCCTTGAAAAGTTGACGGTCGAAATTCATCAGCCGAGCCACTTAGACTGAAATTTCAGTGAAAAACCCGCATTCTTCGTTCGCGCAATCGTGAACTAAAACCCAAAACCTGCACTCAATTGCTGAGAAAGGTCTGTTAAAGACTAATATTCGCCTTCTTAAAAGGACTAATACAGTATTTCAATTGCTGCAGACTTGCCCTGTTACCCTGCATTTTTCAATTTTCCTGTTCAATCAGGCAGTGTTCTTCCGGCCCAAGAAACAGCGGTTCATTCACAAAACATAATCCAAGTGACCATGGAGACTCCAATTGCACCAGTTTCCCTCAATGTTTCTCCCTTAAATGCCCCTCAGAGAGAGCTGGAGTGGCAGGATTTGGCAGACCTGGACTACCAAATCTTAGACGACTCCTCATCGAAATGCAAGTTCCACCTTCATCTACTGAATGAGCTTAAGGCCAAACATAAGGATGGGACGGACATACTAGGCATTTGGGATTCCTTCCTCCCAATATTCAAGCTCCCTCAGGTCAACCAATTCCCTGACCTGATTCATCTATGTGCTATCCGCTATGACCCCATGCAAAGGGCTGTGCTTGACCCTACAGGTTCAGTGGTATTCTACATAACCCCTGAGGCCATTAGAGAGATGCTGCAGTTCAAGACCCAGAAGAAATTGGTCCCCTTGTCTCTAATGGACTTGATCAACCAAGGAGCTAAGATACTAACAGATGCACA
>APFE030037337.1:16083-41812 GCA_000404065.3 Pinus taeda | reverse complement strand
AAAATATAAGGAATTCTGTTGAAAACACATACATATATTCAATGATAGCAAGAGTAATCAAATCATGATTCACATAAAAGAATGAAACTAGATCATAGATAGTAGTACCATATGTGCTGTAAATCATTCCCGATATCAATCGCAATTTGAATTCCTTTTTCCATCTCAGAGATACTTTCATATCAAGGTAATAGTGCACATCCCATAAAAGTTTTCTTCGTTAGAATTTGGAATAATGGCCTAGTCTTTATAAAAAATATACCGGAAGCACAATAATGCAACTTCCAGGTTTGAGTCTTATACAAAAACTGAGGACCCTTTCTAAATGCATGAAAGTGTCTATAAATACTAATTAAACTAACTAACTACAAAAATAAAATGCTATTTAATTGGTACAACTAAATATTGAATATCTTCTCCACTGTAGGTTTGTTGGTAGTCGGTAGCATGATTCATCATTTCAGTTGATCTCCCTTTGATCTGAGTTGACAGATTGCAAGCATCAGTTCCAATTCTGGAGGGCGCTGAGATGAGAATGGAGCTAAGCTGAGTATGCGGCATCATGTATTTCGGGGATGATACAACCGATCGCAGCGGTTAAACACTTGAGGGCGGCCCTATGACTGTATGGTTTTATTAAGAACAACCAATAGGTGTCCCAAGTTAAACTTTGGATGCCTGCAATTAACCTTCCATTCTTCTCCAACTATTGATTGCATGCTTGCTCCAATGTCTTAGCTGACAGCAATTTACCTAGGGTACATTGTGAAATCATATTAGACAGATAGAGAGTGTTATTGATTAACTCAATTAAGTTACTTGTAGATAATCTACATCTGGAAACTTCTCTCTCTGCTTTCATCAGCTGTGACTGCCATTCTAAGAATAGGATCTCCTTGTGTGATTCTAGGATTTTGGGTAGATTTGTTGCCTGTCCCTCATTGGTGTCTTGCTAAGCAAGAAAATTTGTCAGGGTCTCGTCGGCCTGCTCCAAATCCTGTCTAGCATCAACTAATTTGTCAACTATTGATGCCGTTATATCACAAAGGGGCTCAACCTGAGAAATATTATGACATAACAGTCTTAACTGTGTCACCAATGCCTTGTTAATTTGTAGCGCTTCTGCTATGAAATCGACAGGTTGTGGAAGACTCTTGAACTTCTCTATTTGGAGTGATAGCTGAGCGATTTGCTCATCTTTCATTTTCGCCATTAGTTCATTCATCGTCTTTAACCTTGCCAGTGCTTCTGATAATTCTTTCTACTTTTGTATTGCGCTTGAGTCTATTCTTTGTTTTTCTTCAAGCAACTGCTTATTCAACTGATTGTTTAATTGCTGCTGTGTTGATAATTGTTGTTCCAACTGTTCAACTTTCTGTTGTGCTTCGGACAGCTGTGTTTGCAATAAAACAATTGCTTGGTCTTTTTCTTTAAGTAGATTACTCACTTTCGATGCCTTGTCCACAGTGGCTGCTGAATAAGCTCTGGCATACTAAGAAAGCTTCGTTAGGTCATCGGAAGGGTGAAACTCTTCTTTCAGAACTACATTAGTTGTTTCTGTTTGCTCTCGAAACAGGGAAGGTTGATCAAGTCTTCTCCTTTTCCGCTGTCTTTTCATTACAACCCTATGTTTTGGATTGTAAATGACATCTAATGGAGGTATGTCCTCTACCTGCAAAATGATTTGATCAGAGGGACCTTTTGGAATTATTTCTAAATTCGTGCTAGGGGGTAGGTCACTGGTTCCTTCATTCGGAACCTTTGTTGACGCTGTATCTTGTGTATCTGTTGTTTTGAGTGTATCAACACCTTTTGGACCTTCCAGATTTCTTATAATGGAGTCAAATTATTGCCATTCTTGGAGTAGTTTCAGATCAATCTGGGTATCCACATTGATGTTTTCACTGCCCTTATCCTGCTCCTTTTTCTACTCTTCCTCGTGCTCTTTCTCCTGTACTTTCTCCTGCTCTTTCTCTTTATCTTTCTCGAGAATCTTTGATGCAGCAGGAGGTTTGTTGATGAGTTTCTGTTCAGGCTCGCTTGATTGTGTTGTCGGGGCAATAGCTAATAAATCCAGAGGCAGAGTTTGTAACCTATGTTCTCTGAGTTTATTGAATTCTACTAGCCCTTCATTGTTATATCTCATTTTAGCCAGTGCTTGGACCTGGAATAATGACTCTTCCGAAGAAAATAAGTCATCAAAATCATCTTCCTTATGATCAAACCTTGTGAGTTTGGCCTGTTCAAGCACATTGTAGATGAATTTCCTTGGGTCAAATTGCCTATTAGGAATGGTAGCAAGATTTAGCATGTTTATTTTCTTTGCTTCTTTCTCCGCATGCTTGTAGTCGTGCAAAGTATAAACACCGCATCTAAGAGGAAAAGTAGGCCAAGCCTGCTTTTTTGAAATCCTCAGAGTCTTGGATGTCCCTGAGGACGTAATTTGAAAGGCTAATTCTCAGGCAAACAACTTGTCGGGTATGTATAGAGGAAGGACATGAGGCCTAGCAAGGCTAAAAAAAACACTTATGTATGTGAATTTATCCTCCCCAAACCAGTTTCTTGGAGCGGTTAGGTCAATCTCTGCTTGTGAAGAAATCTTCGGGGTAGGCTTGTCAAAAATGGCATAGTGAATAGGCAACGTAAAACCATTACAAATTTGATACAGGTGGTCCTTATAGTGTGCTTTCCACAGCTTTTGGTGATAAATGTGAATTGGCATGGGGTCTTCTGGAGTCCATCTCCACCCTAGTACAGGAAATTTAGAGTTGAAATAAAGAGTATCTAAAATATAAGCACTAAAATAAAATGGAGGAATAGACCTATCGGTCACGTGAGTTTTATTTCTAAACTCAAGAATAGCAGTGGCTAACTTATCTGACATTATATTTCCCCAATCCATTATCTCACTATTAACTGCTGCTTCCATTAAAGGAACCATTTCAATCGTGAATTTTGAAGAATCATGTAATCCGCAAATCCTACACATCATTGTCCCGGTGTAACAGTAAGGAGGACATAATGAATCTACAGAGTACTTACCTGAAGATTCATGTTTATGCCTTGTGGGGTTCTGTCTCCATTCCCAAATTGGGGCTAATTCAGTTTCATTCTCACTTGTGAACTTCTCTAGGAATTCTTTATTGTATTTCTTTTGTGGTTTGGGAAAGTGATACATTTTTCTTAAATCATCAGGTATGAATGAGCCGAAGACTCTTCCGTCAACTGTGCAGAATTTTCTTTTCGTAATAGGGATTTCCTCTACTGCCCATCGCACTACATCTGTATACGGAAGAATTTTTTCTCGAGCTGCTATTCGGTGGTAGATATGAGTCAGCTAAGTCTTTCAGGGAAGCCTCTAACTTTCTAGTTGAATCTGCGGTAGCTTGCACTGATACCGTTTCAGGCTCTTCAGCTTCAATTAGATTATATATGCTTTGCGAGCTTGTGTTGCCGAGGCCAAGACAAGTAGTGTCTGAAATCAATCCCTTCTTGCTTGGTCCTGGATCAGTGGTAGATTGCCCTGTTACTGCGGGAGCTGAAGCTGCCACAAATCTGTTGGATTTCTTCCCCATTTGGCTTGAATTTGTTGCTTCGGCAGAGCTCTGCGCAAGGAATAAAATGAACGTAATACAGAGAATAGGTGGTGTGAGCAAATATGAAAGAGTTATATCAATTAACGAATAATGAAGGATTAATACTGCCGCAGATACAATCTCAGGGGAGATCTCGGCATAACTGCTTCATTAATTGGCCACTTTAACATATCAATCATTTTAAATACCCATCATATCGTTCATACGCCGAATGATTCATTCAAGCGTGGATTGATTTTTTGGCGGATAATCACAAGTAAATCACTATCGGGAATAGGAAGGCTTTTAATAATAATCTAAAATAATACATGCAAGCCTTTTCAATCTATTTTGAAACTCGCACCTTGCTTTATCGGATCACAATCGGAGAAATGCTTGAGTAGTAATATTTGTGTCATTGCAAAATCCCCGATCCCCGATGGCAATACACCTTATCGCATTGGGAGTTTTTAAAGGTGTCTTTAATGTGTGGTGCGCTACATTCCCCGATTGCCGATAGCGATATCACATCAGAGAAATAGTGGGAGGGCCTTTTGTTATACTTGCTTTTCCTTTCCCGATAACCGATAGTTATTCACTTTTCGGATCGGGGTAAATCAATGGGTCTTTGCATTATGTATTCCTTGTTGTTGCGATATGAGATCTTACGATCGCTTTATCACAATAATAAAGAATTATACATTTATTTCATAAGACCGAATTAGATTTGTTCAAAAGGTTTATAATATATTGTTTCTTTTAGACCTTTTGATGAAGGATGAGTTGATACCAATTTTATTCACACATCTATATTTAAAAGGGACCCATTTCATATTATAGTTAAAAAGAAAAATTTTATGAAATGGGGGGTTGTTGTATAGCACAACAATTGGCGATTCACTGGGAGAAACAGTTATCTCTGAAAAATGTTGAAATACTTAAACTTTCTTTATATATAAATCTTATCTAAGAGGAGAATTCTAATATAACTAGGTATACATAAATTCTAAATCTAATGATAGCTATTTTTGCTAGTTTCTTCTCTTGTTAAAATTAAATACATTCTAAGTTTTAAATTAGCATTTATTGGTTGATAATGATAAAACAAAGAACCTTTCCAACTTAGATTTATAATGACTCCTTTGTCATAGGTAGAGCCTCTGCTGCTAGCAAACGTTTATAGTCTCGACAGGGATACCTTTTGACCATTTAATTGTCCATTATCCCATCCATTTCAAAGTATAATTAAAAGAATGAATCCAAAAATATTCCTTCATATTTTGTATTTCTTTTTCTTCTTCATTATTTTGCAAGATAAAAAGCCATTGTTTTGGTTTGGTGGCCAGCTGTTTGACAATGCCATTCACTGGTTGTAATTTAACTGAACAAGCTGGCTCGTGATGAGACCCCTTGTATTATAATTATAAGCCATTACCCTGTTTTGGTATGCAGTATTGCTAATGTTGGATGACAGGGTAAGAGTTGAAGATGCTAAGATTGAATCAGTTTCTCTTTTTATATTGATTACCATTTTTGGCCATTTGAAAACATTAAAATGATTTACAGTACTTCTAAATCTCGAAAAGATTTCACAAAAATAAAATGGGGTTTCAGAATCTAAATATACCTAATTTCCTAGAAATTTTCCTTTTGTTTAAGGTTTCCATTTTAAAAGTAAATATCAAAACTATTTCTTTTGAGCAACTTTTTCAATATAGCAAAGGCCAATGGAAGATATCTTACAACTTTATTCTCCAATAATCCTAAAAATTATGAACACAAATTTTGCTGAAAATTGAATGTTTACAAAAGGAGAAGGGGTTACCTCCTCAATTGATTTTTTTTTTCAAGATAATGCCATTAACAGGAAGAGAATCTCTCTTACCTGATAGATCTTGCAATATGAAAGTAGAATGGCCTATCTTTTGGTTGATTTGAAATGGTTCGAGCCACATTTTATGGAACTTACTGTGTTTTCCTTTATCTTCATGGGCTTTGTCCCATTTCAGAACTAGATCACCAACTTGTAATTGTTTTGAACTGGATGAAGTTGAATCAAAAGATGACTTGATAATTTGCTGATGTTTTGCATGTACAATTCCAACCTTTTCCCTTTCTTCTTCTAATTTTAAAATTTGATCATGTCTTAGTTGTATAGAAGATGAGGGACTTTCTTCAATAAATTGCACTAGGGCTAAAGATGGAAGTAATAAATTGGTTGGTAGGACTGCTTCCTTCCCATATAAAAGATTAAATGGAGAAGTACCTATGGAAGCCTTCTGTGTTATTCTGTCAGCCCATAGTGCAAATATCAAAGATTTATGCCAGTTTTTATGATTATGCTCAATAGTTCGCTTAATGATTTTGACGAGATTTTTATTGGTGGATTCTGCTAAACCATTACCTTAGGGATAGTAATTCGTAGAATATTTCAATTTAAACCCTCTTTTGATAGCGAACTCAAACATAGAATTTCCAGAAAAATAAGATGCATTATTGAAAACAAGAGTTTTTGGGACACCAAACCTGGTAATAATGAATTGATCTATAAACTCTATAATTACTTCAGAGTTTGTTGTCTTCAGAGGAATTTCTTCAACCCACTTAATAAAGTAATCAGTAGCAGTAAGGATATACTTATATTGTTTGGATGACTGTGGAGTGATTTCCCCAATGTTATCCAATCCCCATTGCTCGAAAGGCTGTTCAATGTTGACTGGTTGCAAAGGGAAAGTTGGTTTTATTTGTTTTCCACTAGAGATTTGACAACTTCAGCATTTACTTACGTATTCGTGAGTATCTCTGAATAGGGTGGGCAATAATATTATGCATGAATGATTTTGTGGGCTGTTGTATCAGCTCCAAAATTTCCTCCTACTGGTCCGTCATGTAGCTCCTGCAAAACTTTTTGCGCTTTAGGTTTTTCTAGGCATCTTAATAAAATTGAATCATAATTCCGCCTAAAAAGTACATCATCTACAATTATGTAGTTTTTAGCTTTTAATCTAATGTCACGTTTGTTTTTGTAGGAAAGATTAGAAGGTGCGTATCCATTTTTTAAATAGAAAATTAAATCTGCATATTGTGATTCATGATCAGTGATACTTATCTGATTGATTTCTTCAGTGTGTTCTGTGCCTTCTAATTCTTGAATGTTGGATGCTCCTTCTTGTAATGCTGTGACCCAATTTGCCCTTTTTTCTCCTAATTCCCTTTGAATTAGTAATTGTCTTACTGCTGAAAAAGGAACTATAATTTTTGTGCGAGCTTTTAAAAGGAAGGGTTTATAATATTTGACAGCTTTGTACACAGCAAAGGCTTGCTTTTCAACTTCTGAATAATTAAGTTCAACACTTTGAAGATTCGAACTGTAAAATGAAATTGGTGCCTCCAAGTTTTGATCATTAATCTGAGTCAGCACTGCTGCATAAGAAGAGGTGGATGCGAGAGTATACAACATGAAATGATTTTAAAAATTGGGAGTGCTTAAAGCAGGGGCATTAATTATTGATTGTTTGCTAGAATCAAATGCCTCTTTTTCTATAGATCCCCATCTAAACACCGAATTTTTCCTAATCATTGTTTGCAATGGTAAAATAATCTGGGAAAAATCTAGAACGAATCTTTTAACAAAGTTAATTTGACCCAAAAATGACTGCATGGATTTTTTGTTATGAGGGAATGGAATATCAGAAATCTCTTTAATTCTATCTGGATCAATATAAATACCATATTTGGAAACAATGAATCCCAAGAGATTTCCTTGATTAAGAGCAAAAAGTGACTTTTTGGATTGAGTGAGATACCATACCTTCTGCAACGTTCAAAGATTTGATTTAAATCATGTAAATGATTAGACCTTTTCTTGGAAAATACTGTAATATAATCTAAATAGACAACTACCATTTTATTGATCAATCCTTTGAATGCTATATCCATTTCTCTTTGGAATGTAGCTCCTGCATTGATAAGTCCAAAAGACATTTTTTGGTAAGCATAAGTTCCCCATTTAGTTCTGAAGGTAGTTTTAAGCCTATCATCACGATGAACCAAAATCTGGTTAAACCCTGAAAAACCAGTTACTGAATGGAGTATCTGCTCCATGGTAGGTAATGGAATGTTATTTTTTTGGCTTGCTTTATTAATATTTCTGAAATCTATGCAAATCCTGATGTCGCCATTTTTCTTTGTAACAGGCACCATATTGGAGACCCAGTTTGAATGTCGGACAGGAAAAATGATCTTAGCCTTCAAGATTCTATTTAGTTCGGATTTTATTTGAATCTCTAAGTTAGGATGGATTTTCCTTAACTTCTGTTGGACTGGTTCTTGCTCAGAAAGCATTGGAATAGTATGCTGAATGATCGATGCATCGTATGTTTTTAAATCATCATATTTCTAAGCGAAGACATATTTATTTTTTCGTAATAACATAATGAATGTTGTTCTTTATTCCAAAGAAAGTCCTAATTCCAAATTGATTTTTTGAGGGTTTTCCTCAGTACCTAGGTTTATCAATTCAAATCTTAAAATGGAACTTTGGAGCTTTGAATTGGTCACCTGTTTAAACCTGTCTTTAATATCATAGAGATCTTCAAGCTTAACCATTGGTTTTGGTATTGAGTTTTCTTCCTGCTTTTCCTTCATTTGAAGGTCATGATCACTTTCATAAATGATTTGATCATCGTAGGACTTGTCGGAAGACAAGAAATTTAAAATGTCTTCGTCATGATTGAACACTCACTAATTGGTGACATTGTCAGGAATTGATGGTTTAAAAATTAACTCTACTGAAAATCTGTATGGGCTGTAATCTTCAGAAGATAGGAGTTTAGATGAAACATTAGCTAGCAAGTCTGCTGCTGCATTTTGGGATCTAGGGATAGGAGAAATATTGAATGCTAAAAATTGAGCTATGAGTTCCTGCACCAAATATTGATAGTGTTTGAGATGACTAGAAAGACAATGAATTGTATTTCTAACTTGAACTAAGGCCTCATACTCAACTGTATTATTTGTGCATTCAAATTCCAATCTACACGATAACATAGTTTTTTCTCCTTCAGGGCTAACTAAAATACGCCCTGCTCCTGCACCTTCACTAGATTTAGACCCATCAAAGTACAGTGACCAAAATAAAGAATTATCAACAATTTTATTTACAGTTTTCTCAGCAATATTGACACATCTTGATCTATCAGTTTGTGAAAAATTTTCAATTTGGGATGTGAAATTATTCACTGAGAAAGGAGATGGTTGGGCAGTGAAATTGCCAAAGAATGATTCAGAAGAGTAATTCCTGAAAATATTATTATTAAATGCTATTGGTTGATTCTCTTGTTCAAATTCAATGACAATATGGGTCATATGTTTCTCCCGATCGATTTTGATTTGATTTGGCTTTCCTTTATAGGGTAGCCACATATGGGACCAATCGGTAGAAATATAACCGTGGAGTTTCTCAGACCAATCCCTACTCAATATTAAACCATAAAATTCAGGTATATCGACAATTAGAATATCAATTCTCTGAACCGCTCGTGGATCAGTTGATAACCTGATAGTTACAGAGTTGATTTCCCCTAAAACCTGAACCTTGGTTCTATCCAACTGTACAATACGAATTGCAGAATTTTGGGGTTCAATGTTCAGTTTGGGACAAACTGAAGCTGGCATTATGTTAGAGGATGCCCCTGAGTCAATCAAATAGTTGTGTTGATTTCGATTATAGATCTCATAGGTCAAGAGGAAAGGGGGAGTATGGGAATTTGATCTATCTCCGATTAAAATTGTATCAGTAGCTTCAATTCTACCAGAAGGCGGTTGACCTGAATCATTTTCAGCTTTATAGATCACAACATTAGGAAGAGGTGAAGAAGGTACTGCACTTAGTTCTTTAAGAAGTAATTTCTGCTGATGTTTGAGTTTGCTAAGTTCAAACATAGTAATGTTTGCCTTTGTCTTCTTCATATCATAAATAATATTGTAATCCATTGAATCTGATACTACCAACGTCTTAGATGTTGAAGGTATATTTGAGGATGATGGTTGATTTTGGGGTGTTGTTGCTGCCGACTTCTTTGTGGGCACCTTTTCTTTTGTAGTAGTGGTACCTGCACTCCTTTTTTTTGAAATTGACTGAACAGGTTCAGGAGTACCTTTACTCTTGGTAGTCACAGGGAAAGCTTCTTGTTCATCTTCTATATCGGAGTTGGGTAAAATAAAGTCCCACATTCCATGGCATTCGACAACCTCCTCTTCTTCAGGTTCGTCGGATGGTAAAACTGTTTCATCTTCTTCTTCCTCTTCAGGATCTGAGTCTGCATTAGATATAACATTTGGTGGTTTTGACTCAGGTTTCTTAAAATTTCTAAATGGCTTCTTTGTTGAAGTTTCTGCTACTTGTTTTTCGATTTCAACCATTTCATTTGACATTGTTTTGAGGACCTTTTGTAGACCCTCCATATCGTATGGATCTCTAGGGGTTTTCTTCTTTGAATCATCTTTAAAAGATTTTTTTTTGGATTTTCTATCTTCAAGAGCAACTTTCTTTTCTAAAGCAATAATAGGTTTCTCTACAGCAAGTGCTTCTTTCATGTTTTCAGCTAAAGTTGGTTTTGCAGCTCTATCTACAAAAATGGCTATATTTCAAGGTAGGGCTGTTATATACCAATCGCTTCTGATTTGCTCACTTGGCTTGGAGTCAGTTGGAATCTTATTCAAGAGTTTATTGAATCAGGAGTTG
Organism: Pinus taeda; assembly: GCA_000404065.3. Taxonomy (NCBI): domain Eukaryota; kingdom Viridiplantae; phylum Streptophyta; class Pinopsida; order Pinales; family Pinaceae; genus Pinus; species Pinus taeda. Next base: position 31,492 of record APFE030037337.1, on the reverse strand, counting down.
AATTCCTTGATAGGTTCTCTAGATTCTATCCTAAGATTTGAAAGATCCTTAATTAATGTCGCTAAAGATCTATCATCGCCATATTTAGTGAGAAACTGCTCTTGAAAAATGTTCCAGCTGGTAATGGATCCAGAGGGTAGGGAAAAAGACCAAGACCCAACTAATCATTGTAAAGTATAGGGGAAAATCCTAATGACAACATCTTCTTCTGTTACTCATTTTAGATTAGTTGATAAAATGAAATTGTTAATATGTTCTTCGGCTAATGTTCCAGCATCTGGATTAAATTTCAGCAACCATTTCTCAGGATAATCAGGTAATGGATGTAACGGTGCAGGCATAGTGACTGCACCAGGACTATTCCATGGATTCTGAGCCATCGTAGAACTAATAACAATTGCCGATGAAATTCCAGGTGTTTGTGGAGGAGTTTGTATTGAAGATTGAATAGGTTGGGATGTTGAAGTTGGTGATCCCTGCTGAACAACAATGTGTAATGGGGGAGTGGATGTTTGACTTCGCACTGGAGAAGATGAAATGGAGGATGATGAAGAAAAAGTCTCACTGTCAGATCCTTAAGTGTTCTTTTTAGTCTTTTTCCTTTTCGGTAAAGGCAACTCAGTAGTTTCAATACCGAGCATTCCGCTTTGAAGTCTGGTGAGAGGGTGAGGTAGATTGAATTGCGAAGTCTCACTGCCTTGAGATACTTCAGATTTCTGTGGTGATATCGAAAAGCCTTGAAGTTTCTGGATGAGTGACTGAACTTCAGGAGACTCAGGACTTAATCGTTCTGGAGTATGATGGGATTGAGCGGTGGTAGTTGATTCCTCTCCTTTTCTTTTGAATACTAGTGTTCCAGAATGCAAACAGGAGGTCCGAAGTGAGGTGGAGGGAGATTTACTCTCAGAATGGTCTATAGGTTTTGATTTACTCGCCATTAATAGTTCATGCCCTCCTTCTAGCGCCAAAAATGTTGATGCCTCGAAAATCGCTGCAACAACATTGGGGAAAACCACTCGGTCCGGACCTTAATGCAACTCCTTTTTCGTTTGGTGTGGTGGCTTCGACTGGAAATAATGGGACCAGTTTCCCAATGATGAATAAAAAGGGGATGGATAAATGAGTGGTTTTCTAATAAAATGGTAATGGATGAATGATTTAATCTAAAAGTAAAAATATGAATAACTATCCTATCCCTGGAAATTTCTATTTCTAAGTGCAACATTTGATAATCTCTATTCACAAATAAGCATATAGATGACTCTATTTGATAAACAAAGACATTCATTCATATAATAATTACTTTGTTCAAATAGTTGAACAAAGTAATCAATAAAACTTTCTTACGCTTATCCTCAATATATCACCGATACATATATGACTAAAAGAATAACATCCCTTAAACATCCAATAGTGAAAAGTATAAGGAATGCTGTTGAAAACACATACATATATTCAATGATAGCAAGAGTAATCAAATAACGATTCACATAAAAGAATGAAACTAGATCATAGATAGTAGTACCATATGTGCTGTAAATCATTCCCGATATCAATTGCATTTTGAATTCCTTTTTCCAACTCAGAGATACTTTCATATCAAGGCAATAGTGCACATCGCATAAAATCTTCCTTCGTTAGAATTTGGAATAATGGCCCAGTCTTTATAAAAAATATACCGGAAGCACAATATTGCAACTTCCAAGTTTGAGTCTTATACAAAAAATGAGGACCCTTTCTAAATGCATGAAAGGGTCTATAAATACTAATTAAGCTAACTAACAACAAAAATAAAATGTTATTTAATTGGTACAACTAAATATTGAATATCTTATCCACAGCAGGTTTGTTTGTAGTTGGCAACATGATTCATCATTTCAGCTGTTCTCCCTTTGATCTGAGTTGGTAGATTGCAAGCATCCGTTACAATTCTGGAGGGCGGCTGAGACGAGAATGGAGCTGAGCTGAGTATGTGGCATCATGTATTTTGGTGATGATACAACCGATCGCATTAATTAAACACATGAGGGCGGCCCTCTGACTGTATGGTTTTACTAAGAACAACCAATAGGTGTCCTAAGTTAAACTTTGGATGCCTGCGATTAACCTTCCATTCTTCTCCAACTCCTGATTGCATGCTTGCTCCAATGTCTTAGCTGACATCAATTTACCTGGGGTACATTGTGAAATCATATTAGACAGATAGAGAGTGTTATTGATTAACTCAATTAAGTTACTTGTAGATAATCTACATCTGGAAACTTCTCTCTCTTCTTTCATCAACTGTGACTACCATTCTAAGAATAGGATCTCCTTGTGTGATTCTAGGATTCTGGGTAGATTTGCTGCCTGTCCCTCATTAGTGTCTTGCCAAGCAAGAAAATTTGTCAGGGTCTCGTTGGCCTGCTCCAAATCCTGTCTAGCATCAACTGATTTGTCAACTATTGATGCCGTTATATCACAAAGGGGCTCAACCTGAGAAATATTATGACATAACAGTCTTAACTGTGTCACCAATGCCTTGTTAATTTGTAGCGCTTCTGCTATGAAATTGGCAGGTTGTGGAAGACTCTTGAACTTCTCTATTTGGAGTGATAGCTGAGCGATTTGCTCATCTTTTGTTTTCGCCATTAGTTCATTCATCGTCTTTAACCTTGCCAATGCTTCTGATAATTCTTTCTGCTTTTGTATTGTGCTTGAGTCTATTCGCTGTTTTTCTTCAAGCAACTGCTTATTCAACTGGTTGTTTAATTGCTGCTGTGTTGATAATTGTTGTTCCAACTGTTCAACTTTCTGTTGTGCTTCAGACAGCTGTGTTTACAATAAAACAATTGCTTGGTCTTTTTCTTTAAGTAGAGTACTCACTTCCGATGCCTTGTCCATAGTGGCTGTCGAATAAGCTCCGGCATACTGAGAAAGCTTCGTTAGGTCATCGGAAGGGTCAAAATCTTCTTTCCAAACTACATTAGCTGTCTCTGTTTGCTCTGGAAACATGGAAGGTTGATCAAGTCTTCTCCTTTTCTGCTGTATTTTCACTACAACCCTGTGTTTTGGACTGTAAAAGACATCTAATGGAGGTATGTCCTCCACCTGCAAAATGATTTGATTAGAGGGATATTTTGGAATTATTTCTAAATCCATGCTAGGGGGTAGGCCGTTGGTTCCTTCATTCAGAACCTTTGTTGACGCTGTATCCTGTGTATCTGTTGCTTTGGGTGTATCGGCACCTTTTGGACCTTCTGGATTGCTTATAATGGAGTCAAATTGCTACCATTCTTGGAGTAGTTTCGGATCAATCTGGGTATCCATATTGACATTTTCGCTGCACTTATCCTGCTCCTTTTTCTGCTCTTCCTTGTGCTCTTTCTCCTGTACTTTCTCCTATAATTTCTCTTGCTCTTTCTCTTTATCTTTCTCGAGAATCTTTGATGTAGCAGGAGGTTTGTCGATGAGTTGCTGTTCAGGCTCACTTGATTGTGTTGTCGGGGCAGTAGCTAATAAATCCAGAGGCAGAGTTTGCAACCTCTGTTCTCTGAGTTTATTGAATTCTACTAGCCCTTCATCATTATATCTCATTTTAGCCAGTGCTTGGACCTGGAATAATGACTCTGCCGAAGAAAATAAGTCATCAAAATCATCTTCCTTATGATCAAACCTTGTGAGTTTGGCCTGTTCAAGCACATTGTAGACGACTTTCCTTGGGTCAAGTTGCCTATTAGGAATGGTAGCAAGATTTAGCATGTTTATTTTCTCTGCTTCCTTCTCCGCATGCTTGTAGTTGTGGAAAGTATAAACACCGCATCTCAGAGGAAAAGTAGGCCAAGCCTGCTTTTTTGAAATCCTCAGAGTCTTGGATGTTCCTGCGGATGTAATTTGATAGGCTAATTCTCGGGCCAACAGCTTGTCGGGTATGTATAGAGGAAGGACATGAGGCCTGGCAAGACTATCAAAAACCCTTATGTATGTGAATTTATCCTCCCCAAACCAGTTTCCTAGAGCGGTTAGGTCAATCTCTGCTTGTGAAGAAATCTTCGGGGCAGGCTTGTCAAAAATGGCACGGTGAATAGGAAACATAAAACCATTACAAATTTGATACAGGTGGTCCTTATAGTATGATTTCCGGAGCTTTTGGTGATAAATGTGAATTGGCATGAGGTCTTGTGGAGTCCATCTCCACCCCAGTACAAGAAATTAAGAGTTGAAACAAAGAGTATCTAAAATATAAGCACTAAAATAAAACAGAGGAATAGACCTATCAGTCATGCGAGTTTTATTTCTAAACTCAAGAATAGCAGTGGCTAACTTATCTGACAATATATTTCCCCAATCCATTATCTCACTGTTAACTGCCGCTTCCATTAAAGTAACCATTTCAATCGTTAATTTTGCAGAATCATGTAATCCCAAAATCCTACACATTATTGTCCTAGCATAACAGTAAGGAGAACATAATGAATCTACAGAGTACTTACCTGAAGATTCATGTTTGTGCCTTACGGAGTTCTGTCTCCATTCCCGAATTGGGGCTGATTCAGTTTCATTCTCACTTGTGAACTTCTCTAGGAATTCTTTATTGTATTTCTTTTGTGGTTCAGGAAAGTGATACATTTTTCTTAAATCATTAGGTTGGAATGAGCCAAAGACTCTTCCGTCGACTGTGCAGAATGTTCTATTCATAATAGGGATTTCCTCTACTGCCCATCGCACTACATCTGTATATGGAAGAATTTTTTCTCGAGCTGCTATTCGGTGTAGATATGAGTCAGCTAAGTCTTTCAAGGAAGCCTTTGACTTTCTAGTTGAATCTGCAGTAGCTTGCACCAATACCGTTTCATGCTCTTCAGCTTCAATTAGATTATATATGCTTTGCCAGCTTGTGTTGCTGAGGCCAAGACAAGTAGTGTCTGAAATCAATCCCTTCTTACTTGGTCTTGGATTAGTGGTAGATTGCCCTGTTACTGCGGGAGCTGAAGCTCCTACAAATCTCTTGGATTTCTTCCCCATTTGGATTGAATTTGTTGCTTCGACGGAGCTCTGCGCAAGGAATAAAATGAACGTAATACATAGAATAGGTGGTGCGAGCCAATATGAAAGAGTTATATCAATTAACGAATAATGAAGGATTAAAATAATACTGCCGCAGATACAATCTCAGGGGAGATCTCGGCATAACTGCTTCATTAATTGGCCACTTTAACCTGTCAATCATTTTAAATACCCATCATATCGTTTATACGCCGAATGATTCTTTCAAGCGTGGCTTGAGTTTTTGGTGGATAATCACAAGTAAATCGCTATCGGGAACGGGAAGGCTTTTAATAATAATCTAAAATAATACATGCAAGCCTTTTCAATCTATTTTGAAACTCACGCCTTGCTTTATCAGATTGCAATAGGAGAAATGCTTGAGTAGTAATATTTGTGTCATTGCAAAATCCCCGATCCCTGATGGCGATACACCTTATCGCATCGGGAGTTTTGAAGGTGTCTTTAACGTGTGGTGCGCTACATTCCCTGATTGCCGATAGCAATATCGCATTGGAGAAATAGTGGGAGGACCTTTTGTTATACTTGCTTTGCCTTTCCCGATAACTGATAGTTATTCACTTTTGGGATCGGGGTAAACCAATGGGTCTTTTCATTATGTATTCCTTGTTGTTGTGATATGTGATCTTGCAATTGCTTTATCGCAATAATAAATAATTATATATTTATTTCATAAGACCGATTTATATTTGTTCAAAAGGTTTATAATATATTGTTTCTTTTGGACCTTTTGATGAAGGATGAGTTGATACCAATTTTATTCACACATCTATATTTAAAAGGGACCCATTTCATATTATAGTTAAAAAGAAAAATTTTATGAAATGGGGGGTTGTTGTACAGCACAACACTACCCTAACATGCATGGCCACATTTCATAATGCTACTTTTAATAAAAATGCCAATCCAACCAACATATCATCCATCGGATGTGAGAATGATTTCCCCTACAATGAGCCTTGTGATGACGAAAATAATGGATAGAGCTACGAGGGTGGGAGGTAGGTGAACGTAACGATAAGGTGCTAAGGACCTTAGATGAGGAGGGGAAAGAGGAATGGAATGCGCATTTTCCCTGTAGCCAGAAGATGGAGATATCAATAATTAGGCTCATAAATCTTCGATGAATGGAAACTTTAGGCCTATCATATTCATGATCCTTCTTCATGACGCTGTGTTTCATGTTTTTTTAAGGTTATAATGGGAAGGATGAAGTTGGTAGGAGGGATTAGACTTAATAAGGTGGTTTCCCAAACAATTAGGCTCATAAGGGGAGGAAGTAATAATTTCATTGATGGTTGTGTAAAGAGGGGTGATAAAAGGATTACTTGATGAGTTAGACACCCCCAAGGTTAAAGGAAAAAATAGGGGCCTCAATGGCCTTATTGGTATCATAGGCAAGACTATTATTGCAAGAATGATCCCCTATCTCCCACATTTCCCTTTTAGTAGAAGAATGATCACATATATCCAAAGGGTTAATGGGGGAATTAATTTCAAGGGATTTATTATATGCAATGAGAGGGGGATGACCCAGAGGAATCAAGATGATACTATTATCATTATCTTTTAATGTAAATTTCTCATTCATATTGTTGTCAAGACCCCCTTCACAATTACTTGATTCTTGTTGGTTACTTGGGACGAGATCCACTTGACTCTCTATACTAGCTCTCTTTTTCTTTATTTAACTCATCCATGGGCCCCTCAAGGTTCAAATGAGCTCGACTTTGATTACTGATAAGATCACTTTGATTGGTCCATTTCTTCATGAAGATATCCTCAAATTGATCAAAATATTCAATACTTCTTGGAAGGAGGTTAGAAAACTAGTCCCTAACCTCACCCTCAAGTGAAAATGCAAAGATAATCATAAAGATATCATCATCATCCTGATTAGGCATCCATAAGGTACATTCCCATATAAATTTGACCATATATTTCTTGGAACTGACGTTATTTCCATTAAACTTGGGCAACCATTTATAATGTTTAGGAATTAATAGGTGAGGAACAACGATAGAGGCCCTTAAGTTCAGTGCTTTAAATGAATTTAGGCGTTGAACAACATATTCAACCACCTTTGGTTTGAGCTTGTTGTGTGTCAGGAAGCGATCATCGAAAGTGTATAAATAAGGGATACTTTTAGGCTTGCATGATTTTTCAAGCCATCCCCCAGATTTTGTCCCACTAGAGATGAGGAACTTATAAATCTGAACATCTTCATGAACGATGTTGGCATTTTAGACATGTGCCTTGAAATTAGCCACATGGTCAACTGCTAAATATGGGTCATCATCAAACCTAGGAAAGGGTTCCCTATGATTATAATTAATGGAATATTGGCATCTGGAAACCCATTTAATATCCAATGCTGGGTGATTTGCTTTCCAATCCCACACAGTGTTGAATATTTTATGGATATCATATGTGGGATTGCTAGGGTGATTGAAATTGCCTTTACAAATGCTTGTTTCACCCTACAAACATTGACCTTGAAGTTCAATGAGGAACTAGGAATTAATTCCTCCAATGGAGTCACCAATAATTATATGTAAATATGTCGCATGGGGAATAAAACACGCATCTCGTTTCCCCGAAAACAATGCCAAAATCTTACCACTCAAACTAGCAGGGGAGCTAGGAGGGGATACTATAGAGCAACTACTAGGTCAAGGGAGAACACTGGAGCAATAACCCACTGTCACCTCAGCTAAGCCTCCCTTCTCTTTAAATAATTTCACCAATGGGAGGAAACCCGGTATGAGGAATCATGGGAATCAATAGGTTTATGAAATGATGAAGGGTGATTCCCAAGGACTCTTCACAGGAGAGGCTCAATAATATGGCTCTCTCTCTTGGAAAGAAAGGTGATAGGATCTTTATGAAATAATAGGAATATTCTTGAGGCTAGGGTTTGGGAGTATATCTTGTTAAGAGGTTTCCTAGACCTAAGAATCCTTGTGTTGAATTGGCCTTCATGTGATATTTGTGGAATTAGAGTTGCAAGGTTGTAGGACTACACAAGACCAAGTGGACTGAGAATTAGGTCTAGGATGTGGAATTTATCAACTAAGGAGGGGATTGAACTAATTATGGGAGAGAAGAGGACCAAAGGACAAATCTTATTTTGAGAATTTAGTGCAATGATTCAAATGAGGACACTATCTAAGGGAAACCTAGGGAAAGAAATGATCCTTGAGCTAGAGCTAGCTATATCTCAAGATCCCACCGTCGAAATTTCTTGAAATTTGGAGGGCCTCGAGAGAAAACCCTAGTGTATTTATGGAAAAGATATTTAGCTTTTTTTTATGGCTACAATGGGAGAAAAGTGATGCCCTAAGTGACCTATGGAGGCTAGGCCTGGAAAGAGAAGGAGAGGTGAGAAACATATTCTTTAAAAGTGATCACCTATGGAAGGATTAGTGCCTTATCCTTTGGGAGACATGGATTCAAAGAGAACTTGGTGTTTGGAAAAGATTTACCCAATCAAGGAGGTCTTCGAGTAACTTTGCATGGCATTAGGGCATGAGAGTAGCTACTTAAGGTATTTATACTTCAATATGAAATAACTGATGACTTATAAAGATATATTTAACAACAATAATCTCTACGAACATTGACCCATTCACACATGCCCATGCAATGATGCAATTCTACAAAAGATAAAAATTTCCACAACTTCGCATAGAAGTAGTAAATTTCAGACTTGTATAGCGAAAATCCCAACAACATTTCATGTGACAAAGTATATACAAAAATAAGCATGAAAATTATCACTTACATGTACAAATGAGTATATCCAATCATCAAATCATGCCAATAATGAAGCTCCGAGACAAGAGAAATAGATCCAAACATCAAAATTCATCCATGCAATTAAAACTCATCCTTGAAAAGGGAATGCAAAATCCTCAAGTAGCTACTAAAGCCAATCCAAGTGGTGATGAGAGAATGAATCACCTCTCATCTATTTATACAATCTATAATGAGTTAGATTTGTCTAATTTGGCCTAATTGAGCCCCAAATAATAAAATAATGTGCAATAATAACATCCCTTGGTGACAAGCAGACCAAGATAGCTCAATAACATAAGAATAAGCCTCTCAAGATGGAAGAATGATCAATAAAATGAGTCGTTGGGCCTTTGAGGAGGCCTAATGAAGTCTAGAGTGTGCCATGATGTTAGAAAGGACCTCAAACATAGTGGACAAGAGGTTGGCGCCTTTTTATCTAAGAAAATCATTGTGGTGCTCCCAAGTGGGCGTGGGGGCACAAGGAGATCCTCATGGTCCTCCAAGTGGGTTGAAAATGCATATAAACAATCTATAAGGGATATGATGATGACATAAGCTCTCCCTTTGTCTCCTACAATGAGACATATCCTCATTTAGACCTTGAAACACATGGCAAGTGTATGGTGCAAGTGTGGAGCTGGGTTGGTGGTTGGCGCCAGTATTGCAGCAAGAATGCTGCAACTCTTGCGCTGCCAACTTTACTTTTTTCAACTCGATAGTTTGTAACAAACTTGGAAGCGTTGGTGCTGTATGCAAAACTACTAGTTCTTACTGCAGGTTGTCACTTGGTCAGCTGGAGCAAGATCACTGGGAGCTCAAGCCAACTTCTATAGATCTCAGAAGAAGCTTTATGTGTGATGAAAGAAAGAAATATTACTCTATAGAGGCTATTCTAATTGTAGAAAGAAAAAGACTGGAATGTAAGGCAAGACCTAGTAAATCCTAATTAATAAGCTAATTCTACTTTTGCCAAAAAAACTATGAAAACCATGAAAGAAATTCCATTACCTACTCAAGAAAGTTAACAACATCTAACCATGCTATTTCTGGAAGTAAATGAGCAAAAAAAATATTTTTGAATTTTTATGTGAATTTGAAATGCATCTAATTTATTTTGTGTGAGTGTAGTAGTGAACAAGTGGCGTTAAAGGGCGGCATTGGAGCTTGGGAGGATGTAAGATGGTGTGGATGGTTCCTAGGAGGTCTTAGGTGGCCTTCTGGAGGCTTTTCCCACACTCGGCATTCAAAATAATGGCTACAGGAAAAACTACAGGAGGACATAGGGGAACTATAGGAGGAAAACAGGGAAACTACAGGAGGTCTATATGAGGAGGCCGAGAGAAATTTCCTCTATTTTGAAGGTGTGAGAGTGGGTGGAAAAGGTGGATAAAGGTTGGAATGAGGTGTTAGGGCACCTAAGGTCTACCAGAAATCACCAGGAGAGAGAAAGATGATTGGGTTTGCTCAAGGAGAGAGGAAGAAGTTTTATGAAAAATGCAGGAAACTAAGGCATAATTGAGGTTAGGTTTGGGAGACCTGTAGGGCATGGATCAGATGGATGATGTGATTGTTGATAAGATGGCCTACTATTAGAAGAGATCTGTTGCAAAGGAACTGACAGTTAACCAAGAAGATCAAGCAAACAATGAAATGAGTGCATTTAGGAAAAAAAGAGTTTTGCATTAAAATGATCTAAACTATGACCTATGAAAGGAAATGTTGAGGAATTCTACAAGCAAGGAAAGCATGAAAGAGGACTATTGAAAATCAGAAAGTGAACATGATAAGAAAGATATGAAGCAAGGAAAAATTGGACTATCAACCTACTAAAGAGCTGTAAACACTAGAAGTCCTATGAAATGAGGAAAATCTGTGTTTTTGGGGCAGTAAGAGAGTATTTGCCTCAAATCATGGTCCCAGAGGGAGGAAGAGAGGCCAAGCACTATTTCTATCCTTTTGAATATTTTCTGATCACTTCTTAACCTGCTACATAAAGCACAAATGAAAGCAAACTACTAAATCATAAAAAACAACCTATTCTTAACCATGAAAGAAATACATCTAACAACAAATTAATCTACAAACTGAAGTAAAGCATACAAATACAAGTAAAGAGAAGCTTGGCTGCTTGGACTGGGCCCTAACCCAAGAGCTTCAGCCCTTTGAGGTAACTCAGTGCTAGCTAAAAAAGGATTCCATCTTCATTATAAAAAAATAGCAAGTTTACATGAAACTGCCACAAAATAATAAGCCCGAAATTTGAGCAGAGTTCATAAGCAAAAATCCGACCCTAGTGAGGCCCTAGGCCTCTCTATTTATACATCTGAAGCTACCAATAGCTTCCTTAAAATCAGGGAGGTTTGGCTCCCAAAACTCGAGATAAATCTCAATCATCCTCCACTTGCTCGGCTGCCTTCTAGTGCGTGATTCAGCTGCTTTTACTCCGAGTTGAATGAAGGGGAATTCGAAGTGAGGAGTAATAAATGAGGGGGATTCCATCCTATAAGTCCTCTCCTCTATATACTTCGATTTGTTGCTACCATTTGACCACTGGATCCTTGGCTTTGACCTCAAAATCCATCAATAATCTGCATTAGATACATGTTAGACCACATGGCATCATAACTAACTCAACTCACTCTATAAGCATAAATATAATCAGAAAATCATACAATAAGCTAAGAGAATGGTTTATTTGACTAGGGTAGGAGGTAAAATGAACCCATATAATTACCCATTTATGAGGCTCATCAATTGGCGTGGTGCACTAGGTGCATCATCCTCATCCAAAAGGTGGAACAAAAGAAATAAATGAGCAGAGCTGGGGATCCATGAAGTAATATCTACTATGGTGGAGGCCCATGGTTCTCAATTCTCACCCTACAAGTGCTAATATGGACCTATAGAGGGCTAGGACATCGTATAGGGTGACCGGGCTCCAAATGGAGATCCACCTGCAATCTTGCATACGACCCAATGTGTCCCCTTTCCATCCAAAACAAAAAATCATTAGAATAGTCAAGTAAAAGAGCTTACAAATCATGAAATCAATGGGGCATTTCATGGTGGCATGCCCTTCCATAGTGGGATTTAGTGTGTACAAGTGTCTTCGAGCTCAATGAGGGAGTAATGAAGGACCCTATTAGGTGGTTTCAACCTTTAAATAGGGTGACAGGTCCATGGCACATCCAGCATATGGTAGGTGGAAAGTGATATAAGGAGTGGGGATGAAGGGAAAGATCTAGGCCACATGTCATGGGATAATAGGTTAGCTATAATGAGGGAAGCCCACACTTGGGTATATGATTGTAGGAGGGAGAAAATCATGTTACATGAGTTACCCCATGCCTTTGCTTTTGCACCCTTCTTCATATGATTTTTGTAGAAATTCCTTTTAGATTCAAATTGCTAATTTTAATATGCTAAACAATAGAATCAAATCTACTCTACTCATCAGCGGAAACAATTAAACAATCGCAAAATCATGAAGCATACAAGAGAAAGAATTCAATCAGCGCATTACAAAATTATTTCCTGGGGAAAGCCTCAACTAAAAACCCGTGCTATCTGTATATTTCATTAGTCAGAAAATATGAGAAGATTACAATGCTTTTCTCAATCCTGAGTAACCTCTGCACTATCTCTATCTCTCTCATTGCTTACTAGACAAGCCCATGCTAATACTTAACTAATTTTCTGCTTTCCCAAGTCCCTATTTTCTTGTGCTATTCCTCAATGAATTAGCCCCTATTAATTAGGGAAACTCCTCAATATGAATCATGTAATCCTCATAGGACTTCCTTTGACTGCATGCACCACCCGTACAATTTAGATGATTATACAACTGATAGTACATGGTCCCTGAACTCAAATCTTAACTGGGTCTTTCTCTAATCTGACATGCATGAGTTAATTATGAGTGAATCTTCAGTTTACTGTTTTATTACTGTAGACAACACCACACTCCACTGCAGGAAACACCACACTACTAGACCTCCCACTAGTTTTTCCAACATTTGGAACTATTTTAGCTGACTTTAACTCAGTCAGACTGATTTAATTAATTACAACTCAAAATAAACTCAACCAGGTCTCCTATAATGTAGGAGACACTCTACATGACTCTAGCTAGACCCTCAACTCGAATTAACTAAGCCAACTAAGTTAAATGAACTTAGTTAACCAATACAAGTTGTCATGAGATGTGGAATTACAATTTTATTCCAAATTTAATTCAAGGAAAAATTAAATCAGGATCTTTCTTAATGCCATTTTTTACCATTTCTTGTTGCTATTTTCAACAATTTTTTCCTTTAATTAATTTTTCTTCATAACTGCTCGGGGCTCCAGGGGATGTGAGCATGATGTGTAGGATGTAGTAGTAGGTACCCATTTGTAAGGTGGGGCATTTAATTTCCCACCAAGGGTTGAACAATCATGCATTCCTTTATATGGAGGGGGCTCATCTAGAGCCCATAGGAACCATGGTGATGGAGATAAATAAGGGGTAGAGCTTATGTTTAACTTTTTCCCATGAGGTAAATTTTTATGTCCTGACCATATTTTTCATTTTATGGTACATTTTCTATTGAGAGTGTCCAAATTATGATTTTCCTTTCTTTTTAGCTACATCAACCTCTGGGGCATTGTTTCAGGCCCGACCCAGAGTGTGCACAAGGGGAGGGGGAGGTTAACCCTATATGGGCCCAGTGGACCTATGTGGACCCGAATGGGAAAAATTATGAATGTGGATAGAATGAGCGAAAGGGGGTGATGTATATGATGTTGGGAAGCAGGACCGCACAAGGAAAATAAGGATTTCCTATGTGGTGTCAACCTTGAAGCTAATGGCCAGTAAAGGAGATCCCATGGGACTAGGATACAAGGGTAACTACCAAATCAGGTGGAGGAGACAAGAGTACAAACCTAGCCCACCTTTTTTGCTAAACGTCCCCCACCAATCCATGCCCAAAAGTGTCCATAAAAAGTAAGGAAAGTTACTCAACTATACCAATGAAAATCCATACCTTTGAGGTCAGGAGGCCCACCTTCAAACATACAATAATAATAGATGGGCAAGGGAACACTTGGCTGGCTCAATTATTGGAAATAATGGCACATTGAGCTATTTGGTGGCTTCAAGGGGTTGCTGGCTATCGCCGAAGGACCATCTAAGATAATTTTTTTCCTCCTATATACACTACCCATTGGTGGTGAGTAACAATTACCATTCTTGGTAGAAGGGAGGCTAGACAAATAGTCCATGGAGATAGATTGCCAAGGTTGGACAGGAGTAGGAAGAGGAGTGTACGAGTCTTGCTTCTTGATGGTTGACTTGGTGATGACACAAGAAATGTATGACTTTATATATTTTCCAACATCCCATTGGAGTTTTTTTCCAATAAAAGTACTTCTGGAGTATGCCCACAGTTTTCTCCACACCAAAGCTTCTCGCAACCCAACTATAGTGAGCCTCCCAAATCATCTTGGAATGCTTGCTTGAAGAAATAAAAAGGTGGCCCAGGCAGCACAATAATGTGTCATGGAGGTGGAAATTGGGAACTTTCTTTCCATCCACTAGCATTTGGTATGTGGTGGTGAACTCTAGATCATTTTTGTACAGTTGTATCCATTTAGAAGTCTCATGGCCACAAGAGTTGAGAAGAGTAGTGATCCAAATCTGATCCATAAAGACTGATCGGAAGAACCATCGCTGTACCGAAACAAGAAAAACTTCAAAGAATTTAGAACAACGATAAAAAACACCTCTAAACCAGTGGCAGTTGGCAGCCAATGTGGAACGACGAGGACCTCGATCAAAGTGCGCTGACCGAGGTCCATGGAGACTACACAGGAGGCGAAATTAGCCCCTGGGAGGCCCGAATCGAGAAACATAGGGAGTTTTTGATGCACAACCGCTGGGTGAAAACCCTCAAAATGGGGAAAGCCTCGAGCCCTCAGTCGCATGAGAGATGGGAAAACTTTGGGCAAAAAGGCTAAAGGCAAAGGCAAGACCCATGCTCCAAAAACCGACAGTATTGATCGGAGGCATCCCTAGGCGGTAAGCAGTTTCCATGAAAACGAAGTAATTCCACTCAGCGCCTAACGCATGGCAGGTGGAGGAGAGAGAAAACTACCACTCATCGCACGCTAACAGTCGAGCAAGTCAGCCGTGTGAAACGAGCGGATGGCGTTGGATCTGGGGGCTCTAGATCTAACGGCTGAGATCACGCTTGATGGAGAAGACAAAATTGACGAGGGATTAAGCTGCGATATGAAATAATTTGAAGTCTCAATTGACCGCCACGGTGGCAAATGACTCATTCCGTAACATAACTGAAGAAACGAACTGACGGGGCAAGCTGGCGCAGTTCGTAGGAGTACAAGTGGCCACTCCCTGTGAGTCTGATGATGATGTCAAGATAGGGATCCAAGTGTAGCTGTAGCATGCAATCCAACGGAGTGGAAGAGGAATCGAACAACCATGAGCTCGAATGGCTTTAAAGCCATGAAGATAGAACATAAAGGACACCCGGAGAGGAACACCGAAGACAGAAGACAGATA
>APFE030037337.1:0-11617 GCA_000404065.3 Pinus taeda | reverse complement strand
AAGTAAATACGTGGTTGCCTTCGAATTATCATCAGTTCTTGAGCAGGTATTGAGCAGCGGAGGCAGGCAAGCAGCGAAGGAGATTTGAGCCAGTGATTGATTCAGATCTGGGCCGTATTGTGTGTAACAGAGGTGGAGATACTTGTGAGAAGTATTATGCTGCGTAATGTTATATGACTCAATCATTAATATACAAATAGTTGGGGTTTTTAGCGAGATGCTTTCCCCGGGATACATACTGTGTTAATGTGTGAATGCTCTTGATGTTTTATTGTTATTGATGCTGCTATATTGATGATCAACGTAAAGGAGCTTATGTATTGTGTATGTTTTCCGCAATAATACATGATCAGGATAATCTCCATTGAATATGTGTTAAATTATTCAAAATTTCTACATGTGGAATGGTCTGCAAGTTGGAGAACTGTTGTGTTCTTCCTTAATGACTCTTGGAGGTTGAGGTTGAGCATGGTGTCTATTGTAGCATCCATTGTTATTTAATTTTTATTTTTAGTTTTATTACAAAATGAAAGAAAAAAAAAATGAAATAAATGGTTGATTTTATATTTTCAATGGCTTTTGAAAGTGATAAACCTACAAGAAGATCTAGGTTGGCCGATCAATAGGCCACAGATCTGACGACAATCACGTAGTTAACTAGAATGGGGTTTATTTCGGAGGTTGGACACGATGGATATCGGGTCGGAAAGTAATCGGGTTATATATTTGAAATTGGACCCAATAAATCATTAACCCACAGCTTTTATTTCCTATCGGGTCTGCGATGGATATCGGGTCGGAATATCGGGTGGGAAAGTAATCAAGTTTTAACTTTTAAGTCGAACCCGATAAATTATTAACCATTAGTTTTTATTTCCTATCGGGTCCATATGTGTGTCAAAGGGGCATTGAAAAGGCAGACATGGCAGGCTTATGAACTAGAGTGTTAATTCTTTTGAGTTATGTAATAATCGATCCATTGTTTAAAGGTCATGTAGCTTCAAGAGGCGCGATTACTTGATAAGTACATTGAGGTGCGTTGTGGGGGAACAATGAACACGAAGGTTAATTAAAGCCCAACCCCCAAAGTTGACTGTGACGTTAGCATGGTTGACTACAATGTGTGGCTTGAAATCACTGTGGGGTTTCAACCTCATTGAAGCTCCCATACATTCTTTACCCCCGCAGTGAGCTCCCAAAGCTTTCCACCCCACTTTGCTTTCATCTGTTAATTGCCCTCATCACTCACCATACCCTGCCACTTCATTCACTACTCCGTTAATGGATGATAGAGCAACACAAAGATACATCAACAGAACCACAGGCTCAAGAAACATATTCAAATAACAAATAGCCATCACTTTCTAATTTCCATTACCTCATGTTATTTTATTTTCTTGAGAATGAGGTGTCTTTTACCCTCTATGTAATATTCTATAATAACCTTTACTTCAAAGAAGTTAGACGATAGTTAGGAAGTTTGACAGTTTTAGTGATTACCAACTGTCTCATAGTGTATAAAAAGAGGAAAATTGACAAAGAAGGGGTTCTAATTTTGGAGAACCTGGGGATACTAGGCCACTGAATTATTGATACAACTATTGATTAATGAAAGAATCAGAAGTTTGTCATACATTGTTGGGTATGATTTTGTGACTTCTTTGTTATGTCTCATCTTTTGTTTTCTTCCTTTAAGTATGGTAATGAAGTTGCATTTCTTTATTTTCTTATGTAAATGAACTTAAAATCACTTAAAAGAGCGCTCCTATACTTGAAGTTCCCACCTCTACAATTCTTCTAAGTTACAAATAGTTATTTCTGTGTAAGACAACATATTATATTTAACTTCTCCAAGTGTCACAGATAGTAGATTTTGTGTGAAACAACATATTGTCTCTGAAATCTTCAAGATTTCTTCATTCGTCATTTATATTCAATAATCAAATGGCATTATGATGTTTTCATGTCACCTAAGTATCAAGGGTTAAAAACCAAGTATTTCAGGTCCTTCATTTGAGAATACAACATACAATTAAGTGACAAACAAATGACAATAATTAGAAACATTAATGTCTTAAGCACAATTTCTACACAGCTAGGAAATTGGTTTCTTAAGGTACAAGATTAATTGGCACCGTTGCCGGGGAGAGAAGACAAGAACACTTTTCCCTGGGTTTTCAATATTTTTCCTCTGGTTGTTCAATGAGGAGGAAATATTTGGTTGTTTTGAACAAAAACAATAACTTTGGCTCTGAAGAGACCCCATACAAGGTCAGACACCTCACAATAGAATGTTTATGCCGTTTCAAATCCTGAAAGGCTAGTTTCCAAGAGGGTTGGAAGGCCTAAAACTCCAGTTACACCAAGTCCTACACTGTTTGCACTAGGCATTAGTTCATCACATCTTTCACATTCATCTTTTATTGACCAAGAGTCACCTTTTACATCCAATTCATTTCAAGAACCCAACTGTCAAGAACAATTTTTAGAGTTTGTTTCTTTTTCAATATCTGGTATAGTTATTAAGCCTGAACCTATAACTGCATTACCACCTTTGCACACTCCATTTACTCCTCATTCAGGTTCCACATCTGCTGGTAATCGAGGTTTAGTAAATTCAAGAATAAACATGGAAGCACCTGCATTTTTGATGAGTAGGTATGCACCTATTCAATTGCCACAACAGTTGAATCAAATGCCACAAGAATATTTGAAGATTCTTCCTCGTTTCACAGGGGAGGATGAACAAACAACATATAATCATGTACCTGTATTTTTTAATTTTGTAGAAAACCTAAATGTTGAACATCTGGATGTTGTTCTAAGACTTTTTGTCCAATCCTTGGATGGAGAAGCTAGAAAATGGTTTAAAGGGCTTCCTAATACCTCTATTTCAACATGGGAAGAGATGGAGTTCCTGTTCACCTAGAGATGGGGAGAAAAAAGAGACCATGGGTATTCACTCACAGAGTTTAATGCTATCAAGAAGAAATCTGATGAAGTTGTTTCCAAATTCATCAAAAGGTTATAAATTGTACAATAGTATTCCAATGGATATTAAGCCCCCTCTCGTTGGTGCAAAAATAAATTTTGCAGGGGCTTTTGAGTCAAATTTTGGATTCACATTAAGGGAGAGGAGATCCCCAATCCTTGATCAGATCCAAACAGATGCATTAGAGATAGAAGAAAATTTGGTGGCTGCAAGTAAAACACTAGATACAAAGCCTATCCAAGATAAGGGAAAGGCTAAAGTAGAATCCTCTCAAGATCAAACATTAGAGGATATGAATAATGTAATTAGAAATTTGTCTAATAAATTGATTAAATTAGAGTTAGAGAGTAATAATTCTCAGAGACAAGTACAACAAAATAGAAATTTTAATCCTCAATATAGAAGACAACCTCTGCAAATTTTACAGAGGGAGAGAAAAGATCAAGATAAGATTCAAGCACTAATGTTTATAGAGGTAGATCCCGATGGAGTACCAGAGCATTCGAAGGATCATGATGACCATACTTTCACATTGTATGCAGTAGATGAAGATGAACTAGGTGTTGAGGGGGGATAATATAGTGAAACAGATGTCATCTATGATGATAATGAAATTGATGAATGTTGGAAGTATTTTTCTGATTTTATGCAGGAAGAACTACATATGAAATATGACTTGAGGTCAAGGAAAAGATCTAGAATTCAAGAAGATGAAGGTGAGCAGCAAGTTCCATCTCCCTTACAAAAGGCGAATCCACAAGAAAAAGAACGACAAACTACAAAACAATTGAATAAAAGAAAGCAATAGTAGAATACAAGTAGCAAGACTCAAATGCTTCAAGGTGATTCATCTCAAGACAAAAGTGAAAAAATTCCTTTAGAGAAACTTGTTTCCATTCCACAAGAGATTTTAGTCATGAAGACAAGTGAAGATGATAATGAAAGGAATACTAAATAGAGTCATGTGTTTAGTTTCACCAAAGAGTTAGAAAAGACTAGAATTCAGGTACCCCTTAGAGATTTGGTTAAAACACCATCTTATCAAAGAGAGATTACAGAGTTTATTAATCCCTCTCATAATGTGAATATAAATGACATTGTGAATTTGCAAGAAGATAAACCAGTAGTGGTTTTTGGTTCACATGTGGAGGAGGTATATTCTTCAACACCTCCTTTCTACATTTCTTTATTGGTTCATGATTTACTCTTGCACAATTGTATGTTTGATTCAGGAGCCTCACATAACCTTATGCCATTATCAGTGATGAAACAACTAAACCTACAAGTTACTAAACCTTACAGAGACTTGTATTCTTTTGATTCAGATAAAGTCAAGTGTTTGGGGGGGCATTAAAGACGTGGTGGTGTCACTAGCCCAAATTCCAGCCAAAAATTTGGCAATTGATGTAGTGGTAGGAAATATCCCTACTAGGTTTGGAATGTTACTATCTAGGTCATGGGGGGCTAAATTGGGTGGTGTTTTGAAACTAGATTTTTCTTATGTTGTCATACCAATTTGTGGTGGGGAAGAAAGGAGGCTATACAGAGAAACAAGATTTATTAGAACAATCACAAATAACGAAGCAAGCAATTCACCTGTATATAGCCTGGGAAAATATGACTTTTCTTGCTTCATGCTACATGACAATGCAGAATTGGCTGAAGATAACCAGAGGCAGCTTACTTCAGCCTGTGTAAATACAGAGCTACAAATAGAAGGGGTGTGGAAGTGCTTCTTTTATGGAACCTATTCCAAAGAAAGAACAGGTGATGGTTTCCTTTCATAGGATGAAGGTCTTCAAGTTCATCAGTTGGGCATTGGACATAGAAAAGAAAACAGCAAGTGGGAAATGTTGGACAACAATATGTTGAGCCATTTATCATAGAAAAAGAGGCTATCTTATGTAAAAAAAAAGTTGATAAAGTGATTGTTTACCATTGCATTGAAGAACACAATGACGCCCATGGATCAAAGGTAAACAATCTATTTGAAGTTGGCCATATGTCATATAGTGATGTGAAAAATATTCTTTTATTTCCTGAGGTCATAATTACAAATTATTTTCAATCAAAGCTCAAAGATGAAAAGTGGAGACATAAAAGTGACATAGATCATTTTCTTAAAGATGTTGTTGATTATTCTATTAAGCATATTATCCCAATAGAAGGTTTATTCGAGCAAGAACCTTCATACATAGAGATTTTTTCTTTTGGGGCTGATCAGGATCATATTTTTTCTTATACTTTTGAATATCCCATTGCAGATTACATGGAGAAATTTATTAGCAGCCTACACGTACCATTTTGTGGATATATTCCTATTTTTTGTTGTGAGATGCCCTTATGCATAGTTTATTTTCTGTTCAGGATGAATTGTATTTTCAAAATTCACTGGTAGAATGGTTCTAGATCAGGCACTCAAATGCTAACCTAGTACCATTGGAAGATTGACTTCAACTAATTGAGATGAGTCATGTACATAGGTAGGAACCTATACATAAATAAACTTAGGTGTTGAGCATTTGGTTTCCAGTTGCAGTTCTTCGGTTTAATTTTAGCTGATAAATAAGGGTGACTGTCCTAGTTGGAAAAGGGTTTGCAATGGTTTCAGAATTCAAGAGTATCATGTTTTAGTCTTTCAAATTTCAGGGTTTTCATAATTTTGGACTCCATGCCCAACTAAGGCTACTACAATAGAATTTGAATTGGTTAAGCAATATATGACTCCATTCTTGAGGTGAAGGCACTGATTTGCGGTTCTTTGTGCTTCTGTGGCAAAAGCACTATCCCCAGGTGGAGCCAAATGTTGTAGCTGATCCATTGTTATTTAAGTTTTATTTTTAGTTTTATTACAAAATGAAATAAAAATAAAAAATATGAAAAATATGGTTGATTTTATATTTTCAATGGCTTTTGAAAGTGATAAACCCACGAGAAGATCTGGGTTGTCTGATCATCAGGCCACAAATCTGACGACAATCACATAGTTAACAAGAATGGGGTTTATTTCGAAGGTTGGATGCAATGGATATCAAGTCGGAATATCGGGTCGGAAAGTAATAAGGTTCTATCTTTTAAATCAGACCTGATATATTATTAACCAACAGTTTTTAATTCCTATCGGGTCCGTAATGGATATCGAGTTGGAAAGTAATCAGGTTTTTTCTTTTAAATTGGACCTGATAAATTATTAACCAACATTTTTATTTCCTATTGGGTTCGTATGGGAGTCAAAGGGGTGTTGGAAAGGCGGATGTGACAGGTTTAAGAACCAGAGTGTTCTTTATTTTGACTTCTGTAATAACTAATCCATTGTCTAAAGGTCATGCAGGTTCAAGAGGCAATATTAAGCGATGGCTTGATAAGTACATTGAGGTGTGCTACGGGGGAGAAATGAGCACGAAGGTTAATTAAATCCCAACCCCTATAGTTGACTGTGACGTTAGCATGGTTGAATGCAATGTGTGGCCTGAAATAATTGTGGGGGTTTAACCTCGTTGAAGTTCCCGTACATTCTTTACCCCCACAGTGAGCTCCCAAAGCCTCCTACCCCACATTGCTCTCATATGTTAATTGCCCTCGTCACTCACCATACTCTGCCACTTCATCCACTACTCCATTAATGGATGATAGAGCAACACAAAGATACATCAGTAGAACCAGAGGCTCAAGCTACAAATTTGAACAACAAACAACCATCACTTTCTAATTTCGTTTACTTCATGTTATTTTATTTTCTTGAGAATGAGGTGTCTCTTACCCTCTATGCAATATTTTGTAATAACCTTTACTTCAAAGCAGTTAGAGGATAGTTAGGTAGTTTGAAAGTTTTGGTGATTACCAACTGTCTCATAGTGTATAAAAAGAGGAAAATTGACAAAGAAGGGGTTCGAATTTTGGAGAACTTGGGGATACTAAGCCACTGAATTCCTGACACAACTATTGATTAATGAAAGAATCAGAAGTTTTCCATACATTGTTGGGTATGATTTTGTGACTTCTCTGTTATGTTTCATCTTATGTTTTCTTCCTTTAAGTATGGTAATGAAGCTTCTCGTCTTTATTTGCTTATGTAAATGAAGTCAAAATCCCTTAAAAGAGCGCTCCTATACTTGAAGTTCCCTCCTATGCAATTCTTCTAAGTTACAGATAGTAGTTTCTGTGTAAGACAACATATTATCTTTAACTTCTCCAAGTGTCACAGATAGTAGATTTTGTGTAAATCAACATATTGTCTCTGAATTCTTCAACCTTTCTTCATTCATAATTTATATTCAACAATTAAATGGAATTTTGATTTTTTCATGTAACCTAAGTATTAAGGGTTAAAAAACAAGTGTTTCAGGTCCTTCATTTTAGAATACAACATACAATTACGTGACAAACAAGTGACAATAATTATAAACATTAATGTCTTAAGCACAATTTCTACATAGCCAGGAAATTGGTTTCTTAAGGTACAAAATTGTTCTTGGTCATCACATTAATGGCAACTCTAAGGTCAATCAGAGTGTGTGCGGCAATGGTGCCATTGATGTGCACACCTATTATAGGGCTTCCAGGGTCCAAATATTTTGGACATATTACCTGCCCCAGCATTAAGTCAAACAAATGCCCAATGAAATTAATGGTAGGGGAATCCATTTTTCTTCTTCCTGGATGCTTGAAGAACTTCTTCTTAATCCACTTATTGTAAGTGGGAACATCTTTGATTTCCTAGAGAAGAGGGATCTTTACACATAGATTTTTCAATTCTCCTAGAAGTTCAGTTTATTCTGGGGTAGGCTTGAGTGGTGGGGCTAATCTCTTAGGAAAGGGTGGATCTACTTTAAGGTCGCTTTCCTCTCTTTCTTCCTCAACCTCCCTATGTGGAGAGGGAGGTTGGTTATCAGGGAGAATTCTCCCAGATCTTTGGTTGATCTCTTGGATTTCTACAGCATAAGCTGGGTATGATTGTTGTGTGTGGAGCATGATTGTTCAGAGGTCTTTGTTTCAGTTGGATGTATACCCCAGGATGTTTTGTACACCCCTCCACGCGGGGGGGCGCGGGGGGGACTTGTCCCCCCTGCGGGGGTCCAGGGGGGCCGATCCCCCCCGGCTGGGGGGTCCCGGGGCCAGCAGTCCCTCGGCGGGGGCTCAGGGGAAGCGCCCCCGAAGCTAAAAACAGATGTAAATTTGCCTAGTAAAAGTATAGTAATTTCTAGTCAATCTGAGCCGTTCATTAGGCGGATGATCTGACGGTAGAACTTATGTTTATTTTAGGGTTTTTTGCCCTATAAGGCAACCCCCTCTCTTTGTATGAGGGCATTGTATTTGAGGCGGCGATATATAGATGTGTATTCCTTGTGAGCGAGAAACAGAGAGGTGAGACTGTGAGAGAAAACAGAGGATATTACAGCGGCTTTGCTGTAGGTTGTGTCTCTTCATTTTGCTGGATAATAAAAAGGAAGGACTGGTTGTTCGAGGTGGACGTAGCCCAAACTGGGTGAACCACGTATATCTGTGTCTCTCTTGTTTTGTGCGGTTTCTGTGTTTATATTTATGCAATATTTTATGTGTTCCATTGCTCCGTAATATATAATTTTCTAACAATGATGTCTCTCCACTATAGACTTGTTGGGCTTACCTATTTTTTGGGTTTGGATTTGGCTCGTAGGCATCTTGGGTTTCTTAGGTGGAGAAGAGTGTAGGATTTGTGGTTGGTTAGGTGGTGGAGGCAATAGGGCTGGAACATTGTTGAATTGGGGAATCCACCCCTAGAATGGGGTATTCCACTGATGTTGTGGCTGAAAATAAGGTTGAAATGACTGGATGGCTGGCTGGGAATGATACTGAGATGCATAGGACCAAGCAGGGGGTGTAGACTAGGAAGGATGAGCAGGGGGTCCCCAAGAAGGTATAGTTGCGGTTTGGTTGGATGGAGTGGTTGGGATAATCTCTCAGGAAAGGGTGGATCTACTTTAAGGTTGCTTTCCTCTCTTTCTTCCTCAACCTCCCTATGTGGAGAGGGAGGTTGGTTATCAGGGAGAATTCTCCTAGATCTTAGGTTGATCTCCTGGATTTCTATAGCATAAGCTGGGTATGATGTCTCTCAACTTGTTGAGCCTGCCTATTGTTCGGGTTCAGATTTGGTTGGGCAAGCATCTGGGGTTTCTTAGGTGGAGCAGAGTGCATGAGTTATGGTCGTGTAGGTGGTGGAGGCAATAGGGCTAGAACATTGTTGAATTTGGGCCTCGACCCCTAGAATGGGGTATTCCACTGATGTTGTGGCTAAACATAAGGTTGAAATGACTGGTTGGCTGACTAGGAATGATACTGAGATGCATAGGACCAAGCAGGGGGTGTAGACTAAGAAGGATGAGTAGGGGTTCCCCAAGAAGGTATAGTTGTGGTTTGGTTGGGGTTGTAATATGCATGGGATGACCCTTGCATACCCTGCTGGTATGGTCTAAGCCCAAGAGGTCTCCTTAAAGAAGGGAACTTATTTGTGGAGTGGTTTTCTTCATAGACTAAGTAAATCTCAATACAGTTCAATGGAAATTCATTCCTAGAATGCCTCCTGGTGCATCTAGGAAAAAAGATGGCCAAGGCTCTCTCTGATTCCTCTTGCTTCCTTTTGATGTTCATGCTATCCAATTACAAGGAAAGGGTCTACAACATATCACTTTTGAAATATTCCATCATATTTCCAATTTCATCCTTGATGGATGAGTTGGAGGATGATGTACTAGCAATAAGTTGACTACCCCTACCCTTTTTCCTGGCTTCCCTAGAATGGTTTCCAACGACAGTCTTGATATCCTCATAGGGTAATTGGTAGATATCTCCTCTTGCTAACATGTGTAAGGTATCCAAAAGATATTCCTTACTCTTCTAAGAAGGACAAACTTTATTGACTTAGGGTCAAGTGTGCACCTGACCCTTTTGTAACTGTAGGTTATATCCCCATAATGAAATTTCCTGCATACGAATTCTAAAACACAAAAAATAAACAATGCGATTGCATAACACATAAAACACATATACACAAAGATTTTCCCATGGATCCCAAAATCGGGACTACCAGCTTGATTTTTCATTATGTTCCTTTCAATGTTACAATAAATATTTATACATGCCAAAGTATCCAATACCATGGACTGAAAACCATTGCGTCCAAAACCATGTGTGAAAATCATACACAAAACCACACGTAGGTTCGCCCAACCTAATATAGGGTCCAAAAACAAAATTTTCTGGGGCACTGCCTCGGACCACATAGAGTGGGGTTACCTGCACCCCTCAAACCCCTTGTGACCTCCTCTGCTACACAATCGGCAGAATGAAGGTGGGGCTCCGCCCCCCTTCTGACCCCTCAGTTAACTACGTGGGCTAGTCGTGGAAAGAATATAACACAACCCAACATTCTCCCACTTGTTGTTTTTTTTACACATGGGGCCACAAGAGAGCTTAGTCATTTATCTAGCCCTACAATGCCCATTTTTTCTCTACACCAATAGAACTTCTGTGAGCTCACAGATGTTTTCAATGCATCTATAGTATTCTTCAAAATGTCCACCTTTACCAGCAACACCTTTTTGTCTTCTTTCATATCCCTCACAAAGTGATACTGAACATCAATGTGCTTTTTATTTGAATGATATGTAGGTTTCTTTGCCAAGAAAATTGCACTTTGGCTCTCACAGTCTATCCTTATAGCTCCCTGTACTAATCCCATACTTGAACACAATCTCTGCAACCAAACTACTTCCTTGCTTGCATGAGTGGCTACCATGTATTCTGCCTTTGTAGTCAATAGTGCCATTACAGATTGTTTCTTACTCATCCAACTGACTGCACCTCCAAATAGGTTAAACACATACCCACTTGTAGATCTTCTCTGATCTAGATCTCCAGCCCAGTCTGCATCAACAAAGCCACGAATATCCAACACTCTGTCCAATCATGGTCTTCCTTGGTAGCACAAACCATAATCACTAGTGCCACGAAAATACCTGAAAACTCGCTTCATTATTGTCGAATGCTCCTTCCCTGGTTTTGACATAAACCTGCTCAATACTCCCACTACATGTGCAATGTTTGGTCTAGTACAGACCATTGCATACATCAGGCTACTGACTACACTTACATATGGAACATGGGACATGTCCTCTTCCTCCTCTTGTGTCTTGGGACATTGTTCAACAGATAACTTCACACCTACAGGAATAGGAACCTTCACTGGTTTACTATCCAACATATTAAACCTCTATAGTATTGTCTCGACATACTTCCTCTGGTTTAACTAGAGCTAACCTCTTTGCCCGATCTCTTTTAATTTCCATGCCCAAAATATAGTTTGCAGCACCAAGATCTTTCATGTCGAATTTCTAAGACAATTGGGTCTTCAAATCCTGGATAATTTCTTTGTCATTTCCAACCAGCAACATATCATCCACATACAAGACTAGATAAATAACACAGTCACCAATTAATATTAAATACACACAGTGATCTATTTTTCTTTTGGTGAAGCCAAATCCCTGTATAAATGTATCAAATTTCTGATACCACATCCTTGGTGACTGTTTTAACCCATACATAGACTTCTTTAACTTGCATACCAGTTCTTTCTTACCCTTCACT
>APFE030037324.1:0-32086 GCA_000404065.3 Pinus taeda | reverse complement strand
TATATAGCAATACTAAATTCTCATTCTTGAAGGTACCATGTTTAATATGGCAATCATGCCATACCTTTTCACGGTCCTTATGCACTGCTGATGAAATCCCACCAAGATGCGATCCTCCTCTAACTCAACTAGCTACGTGACTCATTCTTCCATGGTATCACAATCAGCCATGTCTGTAACCACTGGAATCCAAAAACTTGGCACGATGTGCCATTGGCATTACAGCCTCTTTCCCATAAACCAGTCTGAACGGTGTTTGCGTAGTCAACATTTTGCAGGTAGTTCTCTATGCCTAGAGGACCACTGATATTCACACATCCCAATCATTCTGCTTCACATTAAAAATATTCATCTAAGTTCTTTCCAGGATTTTGTTAAAGGCTTCATCTATGTCATTTTCTTGAGGGTGATAAGGTGTAATATTCTAATGATATATCTGGAATTCCTTAAGAAATTCAACAATTGTTTCGTTCAAGAAGTGTAAGCCCCTATCACTCATAAAATATTAGGGTGGCCAAACCAAGACAAGATTTATTCAAAACTAAACTTTGCGATTGTTTTTGTGCTACAATCTTTTACAGGTTATGCCTCCACCCATCTGGTTAAATATTGAATTGTTGTAATGATGTATCTTGCCCCTGTCTTCTTCCCAAGTGGTTGTATTCGTCCCACAAAATCTATTTTCCACTTATCACATGCTCCCACGTTATTTTTCCATTTACAGTAGGATTGATCCACTCTTCTTCTTTTGTCGTGATATGATATATATTATCATTGTCATCCATGCTACACTCTTCCTTGAAAGACTATGTATACCTCGCTCCCTATGATGGATCCAATCGAACAATGACCATGATATTATTTCTTTCAAATATCATTTATCTTTTCTTCAAACTAATTATAACCATGTTAAAAAACGCCAAATCCAATCCAAGCAACTTGGGGTAGGGATTACTATAGTCCACAATCTCAATCACTTTGAAGTTAGTGATAGTGCGTACTCTAACGATGTCCACTGTGAAAACATACAACCTTCTTAGGGGTATGATCTTCTCTTGATTTTCCATTTTTAGATGAATATTTGACCATTGCAATTTTAGATTTTCCATCAACTCCCAAGTATGCCTTGGCAAGACATTGGCATCAAAGTTTAAGTCCAAGATTACCTGATCCATGTCGTATTCCCCAATCTGTGTTGTAAGCCTCATTTCTCATCCAGTCCTCTTCTTGTGTCTATGTAGATTATTTATTGTGCACATCTCACTCTGTGGTACCTCTTTAGAAGAAAAAGAGTCTATCATGTTCTGTAATCCCTCCACAACCTTCTAATTTCTTAATAATTTCATGAAATTTTGCAAAAAGGACTTCAAAATATCTGGATCCACATCTTGTGTCACAACTAATATTATCTCGTAGTTGTTATTTTGGGTTGTCTACACAGTAGAGGTTGAAGCTCACTCATCCATAAAACTCTAATTTTCCTCAATAGATACCTGCTTTTATTTCTTGATGTCAAAGACAAGATCCTTTTCAGTGGTATTCCTTATCCACGGAACTCCAACTTCCTTTTTGCCATTGACTTTATCATCTCTAGTTGCAGCTCCACTTCTCGTTACAATGCTGATGTGTGGTTCATCTTCCCTTGGTTCAGTGGTCATCATTTGAGTATTCATTGTAGGCTGTTGGTTTCTCTTCTCCTGTATCTTCGCAATAAGTACAGGACTTTCTTATATCACATCATCAAAATACTTACAATAGTTGTAGGTTGTTGTAGTGTTATGATAATCTCTTGCAAAGTGTCTTGCCTATCCACAATTATAACAGTTAATCTATCCACTTCCTCGACCAACTCCTCCTGCTCATCCTTAACCTCATCCTTGGAAACCTCCTCGAATAGCGTGCTAACTTGGTTCCTAGTGTGTATGTACTTCAACTTGAAATCTATAAGTATCAACAGTGCGCTCCATCATTAAGTCATAGCTCCGACAATTCTTCTCATCATGGCCCGCTGATCTACAAAAGTTACAAAATAGTTTCTTCGAAGTCTGCACGTACCTCTATAATAGGTAGAAATCTTTAGAGCGATGTTGTCCTACCGTTCTACTGATCTCACACCATATACTTGTTCCTATGTTCAATGGGTTAGGTTCTCCACTCGCCACATAGTCTCTAAACATGGGGCATTGATCCTTATAATGACCCTCTTCTTTTCATTTCATACACCATACTTCTGATATGATATCCTTACATTTCTTAAGATCCTACAATTCTATGGTCAAATTAGCTAGTTTGTTTTGTATCTATTGTACTCCTGCATGAGTATCCCCAGTCGGTGAGGCTTCTAGCTTCATCATGATATCCAATGTTGCAGATTGAGTTGCAATCTTATGTTATGTC
Source organism: Pinus taeda (assembly GCA_000404065.3). NCBI lineage: Eukaryota > Viridiplantae > Streptophyta > Pinopsida > Pinales > Pinaceae > Pinus > Pinus taeda. The sequence continues at coordinate 29,689 of APFE030037324.1, read as the reverse complement.
AAAGGTAATCTAATATGTAATAGTATCACGACTATGAATCATTCCTTATGTTGTTCTGGAGGTAAAGTAAAGCTTACTTGTCCCATCAATACCTTGAATCACCGATCCAACTCCCATATAGACTCATTTGGTGCTTGCTTGATCTATTTCAATTTTGTGATACGCTCTGACTTTGATTTCAGTTTTTTAAATTATGATACCAATGCTTTCTTAATTTCATCAAATGCACGAGCTATCTTAGTCGCAAAGTATTTCATACACCATGTTAGTTCCCTTTCTCATAGTGACGTAATGAGTTGCGCCTTCTTTACATCATCATTAGTGATCTGTCTTGTTGTCCATACTGACTCAGCTACAAACTAGAACTAGTCAGGATCCTTTGATCCCAGTCCTTTAAATATAGGTAGCTTAATGTCATTAGCCATTCTTCTTCTCATAGGGGTAGGTGTAGGGGGAGGTGGTGGAAGTGTATGGGAATTATGGGGAGGGGGATGGGGTGTGAGGGGAGTGGATGGATGTGGGATCAAAAAGACGCCTTGATTCTTCTCAATTCCTGACTTCAACGTGCCTTTAGCATAGGGAGGGGAATGCACGAGGTTATAGGGTTACTTCTCATTTCTTCACTCTTAGATCCTCCCAACAAGGGGTTATAACCAGTCTCAATATAGTTCTTCATCTCTCTTCTATATCGCCTCCCAAATTCACGTAGCTCCTAGTTCAAACTTCTTTCCTTTTTATCCAAACATTAATCTGAATTCATTTGTAGAATCCCCTTTTCACACAATAACATCTTAATCCAAAGCTTAAAGGAGTTTAATAACTTACCTCATGGTCTTTTGAAAAATATTCACTCAGCTTCGCTATAGGACACAATCTCGTATATTGCGAAATTCGTGATAAATCCTCCCAAAATCTTATTGATCCAAAAATCAATATCCCTTGAGATACTGTTATCGACATTCTTGGGCTGCCATATCAATTCAAGATTCCAATCCTTAGGTTTTTTGTTCTTGAAACATGTCTTATGTTCAGCCAAATTAGATACCCACACGATAAATTAAATGTGGAACAAGCAAAATAAGATCTTGTATTTCTCTTCAAATATATATTTCTGCAACCAATCTTCAGTTGATAAACGAGGGTTTCTATTCTCCCTTTCGGTAAATTATACTTCTTTTTGTTCAACCCACTCATGGAGTTCTTTCTTCGATAGACACCAAATCATATCCCTTTAAGCAAATCCGGGTCCCAACAATGGAATAATTTGTTGGTTTGAGAGGGCTTGACCCACGTTTAGAGTGTACTGTGCACCAACAAAACCCTCAACTACTGGCCCTTTCAATAATGACCTACAATCATATCGCAGACTCACCTGAGGCATTTATGGAAGGCTACAGAACCAGGTTTCTGCAACCAAAGGGATATCCACCTAGTGGCATCATGTAATTATTTATAATTTACACTGTTCTACAACTTCACATACATGTAAAAATTGATGCAGATGATTAACTTAGAAGATTCACATTAAACCCATAACATTAACAAATAGAATTATATCTTGTATTTCTTAGCATAATTCAACAAAAGTCATGCATAACAATGTATATAAAAATGAACACAAAACATAGAAAGGTGTACAATACTATGCCAAAACTTCTTCTTTATTAAGATAATATTCCATTACATTCACTTCTCTGACATGCGCACCTAGATGCAGGTGGTCCACACTCTCAATTGTAGACTCTTCAAGGTCTTTGTGCACTCAATTGTGGGAGCCTTTTCCCAAAATACAGATTGAAAATACATATACATTTCATATTTACACAAACCATGATCCACATACCATGGATCCACAAAAAAAGGACTAATACCTTATACCCATTACAAAATAAGGGGCTTTTACCTGCCCCAAAGCCCCTAAAATTTAAATACTCGCACAACTAGCTAACTTCATGGGCTCCACGCAGTCCTCTCCTTCATTCACAGGATCTTTTACCCAAAACTTGGACCAAGTTGGGCCATGCCTAACACCTATTTTGACATATGAATGGTTGTTGGACATTAACATTATTGAGGTTGCTTGGTGATTAAGGATGAGTTGCATTTACTTTGTCAAGGTTCCATGGAAAAAAAAAATTAAAGTTTGATTGCTAATGTTGATTGGTTTAATATGTTGTTGTTTGAGCTTGTATCATTATTGTTTCTTTCCTTGGCTCAGTGGTTTGTCAGGGTTCGCATGCTTCTCTTTTATTGATGTCAAAAGCATGGTTACTTGTTGATTCCATGTATTACTCTTCATCCATGTATATTTTGAGTAGAAGTCAAATGGCCCAGTGCTTAGGCTTGTGCTACAAAGCTCTTGCAACTTAATCAGAGAGTTTTGTTGATAAGTTTGCTTGTAGTTGATTGTTGGCATTTTTTATTTAAAGGCTTGACCATTTTCCATTGATGTCAAATGGGGAGGAATAAAAGTGGATGTCTTGTTTTCTGTAGGGTGTTTCCATCAATCCCAAAGGGGGGGATTGTTGGAATTATGGACTTATGGTTGTAGCTAGCTTGTTGGCATTGATGTTAACTTATTTTAGCTAATGGTCCTATTGTTGTGATGGTGGTTGGTCCAACGCAAAATAGTTCAGAAGTTATTGAGGTGTTTAGGTTGTTGAACTATTTTTAGTGACTTATCAAGGATTGTACAATTCATACATCTGATGAAGGAGGAATACTAAGAAATAGATTTAAGTTTGAGAAGAGGATTTATGGTTTTTCCTAGTTTTGGTCGTTGTTTTTGGTAGTTATACCTACACAGAGTTGATGTAGGATCTCAACCACTGGGATCCCAATGTAAAGGGAACAAATATAGTTTTTGGGAGCTACAATTTGTCCTAGTGATTGTGCCTGTAAGTGAAAATCCTAAAATGCATGTACACTCATGATATTTATATTGATTTTTACTATGGGTTTTACTCATGTTTTTGTGAAGAATGTTCAATTTCACTTTATCTGCAGTTGGAAATTTGATTAAGTGTGAATGCATTTATTATTTCAGTAGTGGAGAAGATGGATCAAATTGTTTAAATATATGAGAAGATCTATCATTATTAGGTTATATAGTGCACATATTGGAGAACATATCTCAATGTAGAGCCAAGAGGCCAATCTCCTATAGTAGAAGAATACATAGAGGAAAATGGAATATATCATAGCATAGGAAGGTGTATGGAGAGGCCAAAATTCCTGATAGAGAGACAAAGTTTGATCTGTTGTTTGTCACAGAGTTTGTACAGATGATAGCAAAGGTTGATTAGAGGAAGATAAATTTTGGATCTTATTTTTTTTTTGTGATTCTTATTGTGCATTGCAAGGAAATTAAGTGAGTGTGTATGGAGAAAGAGGATTATGTAGCAGTTGGACTGTGAAACTGATATTTGTGATTGAGAGTGTAGATTTTCATATGTATGGTTGTAGCATTACATAGATGTTTTGTATGGCTGCTCCATTGCTATATGGTTGAGTTTTTGCATTAAAAATTAGTGTTTTACTGATGGTGATGTTTATGAGAGTGTGTATGTAGAGGACTTGATGTGTGGAGGTGCTACAGGAGCTTTTTATGTTGTTGGTTGTATTATGAGAAGAGTTGCATGAGTCAAAGATTTTGTGTTTATATGGAAAAGTGTGCAAAAGCGATTGATTGTATGTTGTTTATTATTGGTGAAGAGTTGAGTTATGGTGTCATGATATGTTTCAAATGTATTGAGGGCTTTATTTTATGTGAATGTTGGTTGAGATTGTGTGAGAGGAGAGATTGAATCGAATTTGTTTGTGCTTATGGCATCAGTGAGCCTAGCTTGAAATTTGGTGAAAAGAGGTTCACATATGTTTGTATGTTGAGTATATGGGTGTATTTTGAAACATTCTAAAATGTAGCCCTAGAGAGATTGAGGAGGAAGTGACCTTCATTCAATTGTGCATAAACTAAATAGGGGTGGCGTCTCCTTCTATTAGAGGCTATAGAACTTGTTTAGGGATTAGAGGCTTCCTTCCAATGGTGGTTAGAAAACTAGTGAGTGTGGTGGCCCTCGACAAGTGGTGGCCTACGTGATTTATGGGATTAGTGGATTCCTAGCTAGTGGTGGCCAAAAAACTATAGAGGAGATTGTGGCTCCTAGCTGCTAAAGTCTATATGAAGATGCAAATAAATTTTATTAGATAAATAATAAAAGAAGAGCAACAAAGCAACAACAACAAGTGGTTTTTCTCCCCTTAAGGGTTTCCTTTATAAATTTTTGTGTCGTCTATGGTTTTTTGATTTGATGCATATGTTTACTATTTATAATGATTTATTTTCTTAGATCTGTTGATGGTTTTCTATGCAATGTTTGATTAATTGTGTTGGAAAAAAATGTTTTAAAGTTTTGTATTTTCTATCACTACTGATTCACCCCATGTCTCAACAGTGACTCTTGTTTGTAACATAAACAAATAAATAAAATAATAATAATAATTAAAGAAAAAAATCCAGATCTAGATATATTTGAGATTTGGGACATCGATGAGACATCTATACTCAAATATAACCGAGATCGAATGTATCTGGGAGACTTGAAAATCTTGCAATTCGAAAAGTATAGATGCTTGGATATCTAATAACCTACCAATTTAGCATGAAAAATCATCTTCCACATAAGGTTCCATGTTAGCATGTTCACTACAACCATTTTCCATTTGGATCTAGGAAACACATCATCTACTATGTCATAAGAACACAACAATATTGCAAAACTTCTAAGGGCCAGAACCTTGTGTCTTGAACCTAGAATGAGATAAAATTTATATTACTAGAAATCTATTGATGAGTAGAAGATGATGTTGACCTTAAAATTAGGAAATCATGAAACTAAGAGAAGAAAAATTTTATAAACTACTTAGCGTATTAAAATTAAATTGCACAATGTTCTATGTCTTATCACAAATAATGAATGTAATCAAATGAAAACAAAAGAAGATCAAAAGTGGCATATCCAATACAAAATTGAATTTATCAAAACTAAAAAAAATTAAAAGGCCAACAATAATTATCAAATCAAAATATTAAACTTAAGTAATAATAATAAAAAATTGATAACCATACAATGTAAAATGAGATAGGAAATATGAAAATAAATAATGGGTTCCTTGTGGCATAAAATTATTAAATGAAACTTCCCAAAGATCCATTCTTGAAAACCAATGGTAGTCAAAGAATAGATAATAAACTCATAGTATTTTGTTTTTTTTTCTTTTACCATGGTGAATTAGCAACTCCTTGAAGCAATCTAGGTGAAGCCCAAGATCAAACCTAACGGTTGCCACTATAACACTAAGATTATAAGTGACAACCCATAAGGTATATATGTGAAGTATTTATGGCCTAGCAAGAGTCAAGACTCCATGAGGGTGGGGAACCCTACTCCTTGAGCCTTATCCCAATGGGCCAAATATGTGCCCCTGCAGGATTTGAAACTAGGTGGAGGAGAAAATATCCCATTTTGCTAACCACTCAATTGTCCAAAATGGGATGATAATAAAAACATAATATTGAATAAAATTTAAAAGCTATGGGGGGTGGGGTGGTTATTTTATTTTAATTAATTAAGAAAAATAAAAAGGGTGGTTATTATGACCACAACTGGTAGATAGAGAGGACATTCATGGATATATTAGAAACATGTAACACATTCTAAATGCTTTTAGAATCAAGGTCCACTCTTTTTTCTCCACACACTCTCATAGGAGTTTTGTCTCCGATTAACATAAAAGGTTTAATGCAAGATAACATGGAAGAAAAATATGCTTTGATGTAGTTATATAATTAGAGGAAATTGAGCCTAAGATCCATCTATCAGATAACAAAGCCATATTTGTTAAAACATCACCCTTACCTTTATCATTGGTGACTTGTCTTTAGGATTCTTCTTAACATTTCTTAGTATAAAATATACAAAGTTGTGTTGCTAAATTAATTTTTCCATTGAATCAATGGTTTTCACCGTACAATAACTCTTTGGATGAAATCCTCTATCATAGTATCTAGAGTTTGTTATTTCCTTCTTAGGATTTCCTAACCTGGCGTTTGAAGTCTCCTTAATGGATTTAATTTTTTCTTCATCTATGTGATCAAAATCCCTTGATTTACATTTGTTTTTATTGTTGCCATGTTGTATTGCAAGCGCATGGGTCTTGGATATTTTAATAGATCCCATATGAATGAGCTTATTTTTCTTATCAATTCTTGAATTTATGAAGGCGTCTGTTGAGATCATATTCCAAGTTTTCCCCATAGAAATCCTAGTAGTGTGGAAGGAAGAAACAAATGGAGAATACTCCTCTTTGAAAGAACTGAAAGGACAAGATGTTTTTTTTTTATTATCAATGATACATTATTTAACCTACTGAAAAAATATATTCAACTTGGAAAAGAAGTCATGTAGGGTATCAAATTTTCTTTGGATCAAATATATGAGCTCATTCTCCAATTTATATCCTTTAAACTCATTTTTCTTGCTAAATAGTCCCCCCAACTTAGTCCATACTTTGTTGGGAGTTGAGAAAGATTCAAAATAAAAGAGAAAGGCTAGAGAAATAGAAAATCATATAATCACATAGGGCATATCCATCCTATTGAAGTACCTTACCTTCTCTATAGCTTAAATGGGGTCTACTTAAATATTCATAGTGACTTTATAAAGTCCCTTACTTTGTAGTAGAAGTAGGATCTTCAACCTCCATTCAAAGTAGTTGAAAGGAGTAATAATCACACTAATGCATTGATCCATCCTTTACCTTACCTTCTCTATAGATTAATTGGGGTCTACTTCAATATTCATAGTGACTTTATATTTCCCCTTACTTTTTAGTAGAAGTAGGATCTTCAGCTTCCATTGAAAGTAGTCGAAAGGAGTAAGAATCACACTAATGCATTGATCCATCCTACTTCATCTATTCATATCCTATGTAACCTATAATAAAATATGTGTTTCCCTCTCAAAATCTTCCTATGCTATGATATTGTTGGGTGGATAAATTTATCTTTTAACTAAGAACAATTGATCCAACCCTCACATTAATTTTCAACCTGAGTAGGATGTTTGTTTCAAGGATATTACACAAATTATATGTAGGAACAGATGGAAACTAGCACCCCTAAAACCTAAAACCAATTGTTGTAATGTCACTCTTAGTAATCAAAACACACTTACTATTATACTCCAACTCTCTCTTATACTTTCAAAAAAGAAAGGCACATGCTACAGAATAAAACTCACTTTGTGACACAATCTATTTGAAAATAGCACTCCAGGAAACCATAAACACTCAAGCAATTTCTAAAACAATAATTCAATAAAATAAAAAAATAAAATATCTATAATAGAAATAAAATAAACATCACACTAGTGAAGGGACCAATCCAATACCTATGTTGTTACACAATAACAACGGTTATAATTTTGCAGTTACTTTATACATGAACAAGACTATAATAGTAACAATAAATCACACATGAATCCTAACTAAGAGGAAATAAGAACACTGCTACAAGTTCCCTCTAACTAGTGATCCATGCTAAGAAGGAGGGCCCTTCCTTCCTAGCAAGGGTTGGTAAATTACATAGTACATAGGCTACTTAGAAGAAAGGTTTGAAGCCATGAATGGTACATACTTGCATTAATGAAAAGTTAAAGTACATAATTATAGTTTTTGTACTCCCTCATCTATTCTATTTTATGTGTGCCTTGAAGTCAAAGAGTACATTCTCTAACAATTACAAAAAACATTCCTATTTTCGAAGACAAGATCATCATGCGAATCTCAAGAGATTGTGATGTGATCTAAATGAATAATATATAATAATTGTCATTTAACAAATAACCCTAGTTGAAACCAAGCTGTCACAACTTGTCTAATGTTACATTGGTTTTCCAATTAGGAATCCTAACTATTTAAACTAGGCCGATTGCATTGTCCACAAACATCTCTTTTGATGGTCAAACTAGCTCTATCTGGGTATTTTCCCAAATCAATCTCCATTTCTAAACAAAGGAGAAAATCATGTCCAAAATGATTTATGTGTGTATCAACAACATTAGCAAGGTCTTCGCTCCATTCTTTACGAGGAAAAATTGGGAGATATAGCCTTATAAAAACACCTCAACAAGCCACACACCGTTTAACACTCTTTGTTAATTTATTGATAAAATTTCCTAAAGAAGTTATCTTCTATGTCAAATTACAAGAAAAACTAGATAATAAGGATGACACATAAAAATAAAACATGCTCTAGTTAATGGTGATTGTTAGAGTCATAAGGCATGGTTGTAAAAGTAAAAATTATAAGAAACTATAGGGAAAATAGGTATAAAAAGGTGTCAGTGTCCCAACATTTCCCCCCAACGTAAGCATCTATATGTTCTCATGTAGAAACTTGTAACAGGTTTATGACATGTTGCGAATGTAGTTTTGAAATATCACAAGCCCCTATTGTGTCTCCACTAGGATCACTGTAACCTTGAGAAATAACCAACTTCATTTCCCACAATTTATCATTTACCTCATATGGATGATGATACTTGTAGAAAGGAAACCATATAAGTGGGAACCTAAATCTAAGCCCATACCAACCAGAACCACTTCTCTTGATGCATTCAACATGTTGATGTACTCTGGAAAGTTCATGTATAAAATTTTGAAAAAAATAGGGTCATCAATTCTCAATTCCTCCCCACAGGCTTCCCATCTCTCCTTACTTCCTTCTAATGCATTATATTTCATCCGCCTGATACTACTAATACAATGTTCCAAAAATTGTTTTGGATTCCATCAACATCTTTATAGTGATTGTATGTTTCCACATCCTAATGTAAGCCACAAAAATAGTGTGAGTATGCTTTGGTTCATTCCAAATGTGTAGTTTCACATCTCCCTCCTTTGTTTTTACAATTTAATGGGCAACCTTCCAACTAACTTGATTTTGCATGAATGATGTAAAGAATATTAGCTGAACATCTCCAACATAAGGTTTGATGTTAAAGGTGCCTACCCAAAAACAAGCAAGATCATGTAGATAAAACTAAGAGAGCAGATGTTGTTTAGAAAAATTGGCCTTCTGGGAAGTTTTCAGAAAGGATTGGTTTTAATTTATTGCATATTGTTGTTGTTCCTTAAGTATTGTTAATTGAAAGAGAAAGAAATTTTCCTACGAATACAAGGTGGTAGGAAGGAGAAGGATCCCTACAACACAATTCATTCTCTACAAGCTCATACATGTGTTCCTTTTATTATTATAATAACTTCACTTCTTTTTGCAACTCCCCTACCCTTAGTATTATCATATTCCTTTTCTCCTTAATTGTTAAGAAGTCCTGGACCGACACATCTTCATCCCAAGTTTTCTTAAGATTATCAACTATGTCCTTATCTTTATTCAAAGGGATAACTTCACTTTTCAACAAGATTTCCAATCTCTTACACGTCTCTAATTCTTCCAACAAAAATTTTGATTTTCATGGCTTTTCAGATTCTGGTTGAGTTGTATCTATTGTTGTTAGAGTGATAGCTTCATCAACTTCCAAAAATATCTATTCATCTCCTTTCTCCTTTTGTTTCACTATCTTAGCTATTTGTTCTTATGGAGCAATAGCATCATTAATGGGTTCGTGTGGAGTAGAACCTTTATTTTTATTTCAATCTACTATCTTTCAACTACTAATTCTTGTGTAACAACAACACCATTAACAAGCTCTTATGGAGTAGAAGACCAATTCTCTTCATCTCACTTTGCTTCAACTATTGGTTCTTGTGTAATATTAGCATTGTCAACATGCTCATATGGAATACCAATTTGGAACTCCCCATCTTGTTCTTCCACTTGAATTCCAACTGAAACAATGGTTGGCTCCTCACAATCTTTCTCCTTAATTATTTGTCTACAACCCATGCAAAGTTTTTTGTTTGTGTCAACAGGTGACATCATTCCTACCACCTCTACTAGGTTTCCAATCCTTTATTTTTCTTATATTGAAATTTTTCTTTAAGAATAGCCAATCACTTCTTTAGATTTTCATTTTTCTATTTTAATTGACTAACTTTCTGAATAAGAAGATGAATTTCAAGTTTACCTAGTGAGGGAGTGCTTTCATGTTTCGGTGTGAATTCTTCATTTTTTTCCCTCACTTGGTTGTTCATTTATTTTCTTGGATTCTTTTGATCTTATTGTAGTAGCATGTACTTCTATCATTGAGGCAGTTGGTGGTGAAACAATTACTCACACTCACTTCTTAGGTTTTTTTCCTCCCAACGCCTTCTTTAATGACCTCTTCTTTATCCTTATTTTCATAGGCATTTCTCTCTCAGGGACTTCCTATGATATCTTCTTCTCTTGAACTTTTATCTAAAGCATCTTTGTTTTAGTTTCCTTTGTTTTCGATGCCTCTATTTTAGGTACTTCTTCTTCTATAGGGCATCCATTGTTGGGACAAGGTCCCCTATGGTAAATTTTGTGAAAATACCTTTTTGTAAAGTCTCTATATTTTTAGGAGTGGAGTGCGAAGTCATAGGAGTCCAAGGGGCTTTAGGAAGGTCAAATCCCCTTAGTTTGTTAGGATTCAAGCTGTTTTATGACCCTCCCATAGTTCATGGACCATGGTGAGGAAATTGGCTATATTCAGGCATCCTCCATGCTATTAACGTGATCAACAACAACAACCATGCGTAGTGGAATTCCTTGCCCTCATCCTAGGCCTCTTAGAAGTCCTCCAAGAACTCCTGACATAAGATCTGAGCCCAATTATATTGGACTCCTTTGGTGCATTGCACAACCAAAGTGAATACTAGCATTGACACTTCATCGACGTGACACTTCCTCATGATCTTGCCCTCCGGGATATGGGAAGTGAATTGTACCGTGCCATCAGATATAGAACTTATCGTGTAGCCACATGACTTCTTCACTAGCTTGAAGTCGCTATTCATTTGGTGGACCAACTTTTTCTCTTATGACTTTCCCATGAAAGCCTCCGTAGGGTCCATTCCTTAGTACAGTAGCAACATGATCCTGTGGATTAACATGCCCATAATGGGGATGGGACCTCCTAACAAGAGGCACCGATCGTGCACCAAAATTAATAATTGACGGACACACATTTTATTAATTGTTGTGAGACTAAAATTCGACACCCATAGCATTTTTAACAACCTTGTGGCCCCAATTCTAGTAACCCATTCCATCGACTCAAGTTGCATGACCTCTGCTTCTTTGTCATAGACCCATTTTAGGTACTTGCTTGGCTCCAATCATGGAAACCTTGCATCGTCATCGAGTTGCCAATCCTCTATTTTCAAGTATGGAATCTGGGCCAGCAATTGGCCCTCGAGCAACACATTATCTATCAACAATGGTGTGGAGACCATGAAATTTGAGGAATCAGGGTCTCTATGAGCTTTACTTGTGTATTTTTTGGGTGGTATATATGGAGGTAGCCGATTTATTGGGTCATCTTCCATTGCATCGACCTCCTCTATGCCTTTAGTGAGTTATTCATCATCCAATTCTAATGGCTCCTTAGATCGATCCATTTTTCCCTTCTGATGGATCTCCATCAGAACCCTGCGTGGAAATTGCTACACCGGAGCTTGTTGGGTCTTCTTCTGCTTCTTATCTCCCATCATAGAAGTAGAAGTCTTAGTTCTAGGCAACCTAGGCATTGTAGTAGGTAATCCTATAGGAATAGGTTGGGCCAACTCTGTCTCAGGGTGAGTTGCAGTTATCCTTTCTATGAATATCTCCCGCCACCAATCAGCTAAGTTTGCAAATTCGGGCTATGAAATCTTCTCATTAACTCTTTGCCACTCCTTATCAGACATGTAACACTTCTCTTGGTGTAAATTAAGGCACAAAAGGTTAAGGAAAAATATCAGGAAGAAAAGTGTTTGAATACAGAGTGGCATGTCGTATTTATAGGTCAATTTGAATTCAAATCCAAGCATTCCCTTCAATTCCTGGTGATTAATGCACTTTTGGCGACAGATTTCCAAAGATATGCTCCATAAATGATTCCCCCTACTCCCTTCAATGGAAAAATCGCCATCCAATCAGCTACAGTGCTTCGAACGGTCACTTTTTGGCCAAGCTATGTGGGACCCATCCTCCTAACACAGCTCCTCCATCGGATCTCCCCTTTGCACCTTCCTTCAACTCATTGCGCAGCCCATTCACTTCGCCTTTCTAACTTTCAAACAATGTAGTTTATAGTCATGTACTTCTTTGCAGCTCTACCTAGATTACTAATTTTAAGTCCCTATAATACTAGTGTATTCCCTTATTATTATAGTCATTGTAGCCCCTTATTTTTATTGTAGTACCCAGGTTGCCCCCATATTGTTATTATTGTGCCCCATATAAGCCCATTAATATTATTATTGTTCCCTTACATTATTATTGTTATGTCAGCTCTGATTATGTTGTGACCCCTTAGACTCATATATATAGAAAGGAGGTATTTTCATTTGTATCATCCAAGGATTGTTCATTTGTGTAATGTAAATGAGATTTCCTCCTAGAATAGGTTACTTTTGAAGTCGTTGATCCATCTCTTTGTTCTTCAAAATTGTGATGAACCTCATGACCAAATTTTAGATCTTGGCTCGTTATATTTCGAAGGTATGAACTAAGGAAGTTAGGGTTTTTGCAGGCTCCTGAATTCGATCTCAAACAAGCCACCTTGGGAAAATTGACATAACGTTTTCCCTAAGAATTATGCTCAAATTTTTAAAAGGTGGCAGAAAGAGGACATACTGTAGCTTTTTGGGTATTTTTTTCAAAGCTGAAGATTGAAATAGTGACATGTGGCACGTCATACAAGTTCACTCTATTGAACCTGCCTATAATTAGTCATCACAGGAGATTGAGCATAACCTTTTCTTGGAGAATCCAATCACAATCAGCCTTTTGGGGTTGGAAAGAGAATGTACAGGGCTATCAAAAGCCGAAATTTCAAAACTTGGAGATCCAAAATTACAGAGTCAGAGTCATTTCAAGATCGAGCTCATACAAAGCTGAAAAACAAAAAAGTGTGTAGCTTTTTTTTTAATTTTCATAATTTTTGTTTGAGAAAGTAGTTTGAAGTGATTTAAAGGGATTTGTGAAGCATAATTATCATTCATTGATGACCCAAATAAATAAAATGGAAACACGTTGTAAGCAACCTAGAATCTCTACTATGACACATGAAGAAGAGGAAGAAATGCAACATGATATATCAAAATTACGAGACAAAGTGCAACATATTTCGCTCTCACAAAAAGTAACTGAAGCTATGATGGATGGTTTAAAGAATGGAATGGAAGCTAAGATGGATGGAATTCCAAAGATTGATGAGGAATTTTGATGGCAAGGATCCTAAAACATGGATACTACAGATGGAGCAATATTTCGATCTCCATAATGTGAAAAACACACAAAAGGTACACATTACAACTTTATATTTGGAACCCAATCAATTTGTATGGTATTGATGCCTTTGCTCTCATAAACAAATTTTCACTTTGGAAAATTTTACGGAAGAAATGATAGCACATTATGAGGATACAAAAAGCAATACCTTTTTAGCCAAATGATAAATATCAAACAAAAGGGTTCAATGGTGGAGCACATTGAGGACTTACAAAAATTGAAAATCATGGGTAAAATATATTCCAGAGGATCATAAGATCAATGTGTTCATAGGGAATTTAGAGGTTAACATCCAACATGAGGTTCACCTTTGGGAACCTCAATCATTGGAAAAGGCATTCATGTTGGCAAGAAAAATTGAAAGCAAAATTATGGCAACAAGGAAGCCTACCACTCACAACTATAAAGATGGAAGTGTTGTTGCTTCTAGCCTTCCACAACCTAAAAAGTTGACACCACAACAATTCGAAGAAAAAACAACAAAAGGGCTTTGTTAGAGTTGTGATAGAAAATACACTAAAGGTCATAAGTGTGTTAAGAAGAAATTATTTTACATAGATTGTGAAGAGGAGGATGAAAAGGAAAAATAAACATCAAAAGGAGAGGATACACACTAGGAACAAACCCTAGAGAAATAAGAAATGAATTTGACCATATCTTGTAATGCATTGACCAGAAATGCTACTCCTCTAATTATCAAGATAGAAGGACATATCAAGAAGAAAAAGGTAATAGTGTTGATTGATTCGAGTTAGAAGTTGTAACATGCATTTTAGTTGCCTTTAACATTCATTTTATTATTTTAAGAATCACTTGATAACGTTTCAAAAAGAGGTAAAAGCAAGAGGAAGAAGTGATAATGGCATATTGGAATCATTAAAAGAACAAGCAAGTATAAAAGAATCGGTCCCCGTATACCCATGCGATCAAGTTAAATCATATTATAAATGGTTATATGGAGCCATAACCAATATATATATATATATATATATATATGTGTGTGTGTTGTGTGTGTGTGTGTTGTGTGTGTGTGTGTGGTGTTTGTATCTATATATATATATATATATATATATATATAATAATATATACACACACACACACACATATATATATATATATGTGTGTGTGTGTGTGGTAAGAAATGTGATTAGAACGCAATCGCAAAAAAAATGCAGCAGGCAAGTTATTACCACGGGAATCACCGATTCCCGATTGCGATAAGTAGTGCAGACCCGAAAACATATATATCATGTTTTATAATTCTGACGGGTTCGCCGTATCGCAAATCTTTAAGGTTTGGGTATATGGTTCCACCGATTGCGATATACGATAGGCCAAACCCAATATTACATATATTATGTTTAATTTTCCCGTCGCATCCGTTATATCACATATCATTAAGTTTTGGATTGATACGCCAATTGAAAGCCAATTGAGATTTGTGACAGGAAGTCAATGGAATGCTGAACGAGTGAATCTGATGGAATTATTAAACTAAGTTAATTCTTTTTCAATTCCACTTTGCATGCTTTACGTCAATTTCACTGTGTAAAGGAAAAAATCAGTGTTAAAGCCAAATTTAAAGAAAAGGCAATTGGTCGAGTTTCTTGGTGTTTTGGCCAATTGAAATGCGCCTGATACATGCGTAAGCACAAGTTTACACAAAGTCAAACACAGTTCATTAAAGCTAAAATGGATTAAGCATATATACATAGGAACTCGGGAGCAGATTAAGAGAGAAAGCCAGTGGTTATCATCGTCTTCTAAATTCAATTTTTTTCCCTGTTATTTCATGTTCTTCGAGGTGTATTTTACCCTTTGTAAAACTCTGTAATAGTTTTACTTCATATAGTTAGAAAAGCAGTTAAATAATTTGACAGTTTCAGAAATCAACAACTGTTTCACAATGTATAAAAAGATGAAGATTTACAAAGAGGGGGTTTGAATTTTAGAGAACCTAGAGACTAAAATATTGAATTCTTGATACAACTATTGATTAATGAAGAATCAGAAGTTCTCCATACATTGTTGGGTATGATTTTGTGTTTTCTCTGTTATGTGCCATCTTATGTTTTCTTCCTTCAAGTATAGTAATTGAAGCTGCAGGTCTTTATTTGCCTATGTAAATAAAGTTAAAATTCCTTAAAAGAGCACTCCTATACTTGAAGTTTTCATCTTCCTTTCTACGTTATAGATAATAGTTTCTGTGTAAGGAAGCATATTATATTTAACTTCTCCTTCAAGCTTTCTTCATTCATCATTTATATCTAGTAATAAATGGAATTCTGAGATTTTTCGGTCACATATGTATTAAGGGTTAAAGACCATGTTTTCCAGGTTCTTCATTTGAGAATACAACAAACAATGAAGTGACAAATAAGTGACAACAAACAATAATCATTAATGTCTTAAGCACAATTTCTATATAGCTAGGAAATTGGTTTCTTAAGGTACAACATTAATTGGCGCCTTTGCCGGGGAGAGGAGACAAGAACACTTTTCCCTGGGTTTTCAATATTTTCCTCTGGTTGTTCAGTGAGGAAGAAATATTTGGTTGTTTTGAATCAAAGCAATAACTCTAGCTTCAAGAAGACTCCATACAATATCAGACACTTCGCAACAGAAGGTTCAAGCTCTTTCAGATCCTGAAAGGCTAGTTTCTAAAAGGGTTGGAAAGTCTAAGATCCCAATTACTCCAATCCGTACATTGTCTGCATCAAGTAGTAACTTATCTGAACATTCATATGATAAAGAGTCATCTTTCTTATCATCTTCATTTCAGGAACCTAACTGTCAAGAGTAATATTTAGAGTCCATTACTTTTCATTTACCTACTACAATTATTCAACCTAAACCAATATCCACATTACCACCTCTGCACACTCCATTTACTTTTAAGTAAGGTTCCACATTTGTTGGTAATCAAGGCTCAATAAACATGGTAGTACCTGCATTCTTGATGAATAGGTATGCACCTCTTCAATTTCCACAACAATTAAATCAAATGCCACAAGAATACCTCAAGGTTCCCTCGTCTTACAGGGGAAGATGAACAAACTGCAGAGAATCATGTGTCAGTATTTTGCAATTTTGTAGAAAACAAAAATGTTGAACATTTAGATGTTGTTCTAAGACTTTTTGTTCAGTCCTTGGATGGCGAAGCAAGGAAATGGTTTAAAGGACTTTCCAATAATTCTATTCCTTCTTGGGAAGAGATGGAACGTTTATTCATTCAGAAATGGGGATAAAAAAGAGATCATGGGTATTGATTAACAAAGTTTAATGCCATAAAGAATAATTTTGATGAAACTGTGGTTGAATTTGTTAGAATATTTAACAAATTGTACAATAGTCTTCCAGCGGAGATTAAGCCTACTCCCGTTGGTGAAAAAATAACTTTTGCAGGGGCTTTTGAATCAAATTTTGGATTCACATTAAGGGAAAGAATATCTCCAACCCTTGATCAAATCAAAAAAATGCATTAAATATAGAAGAAAATCTGGTGGCTGTAGGAAAAGCACCAGAGACACAACCTATCCAAGATAAGGGAAAGGAAAAGAGGAATCCTCTCAAAGTCAAGCATTGGAGGATATGTGTAATGTAATTAAAACTTTGTCAAATAAGTTAAATAAATTAGAGTTAGAAAATAAGAGTTTTAAAACACAAACACAATATAATAAGAACTTTAATACCCAATACAGAAGCAACCTTTACAAATCTTGCAAAGGGAAAGAAAAGATCAAAATCAGATTCAAGCACCATTATATATAGGAGAAGATCCTACATTATATGCAGTAGATGAATATGAACTTGGTATCGAGTAAGAAGAGTATGAATATGATGAAACATATGCCATTCATGATGAAAATAAAATTGATAAGCAATTCTTTGATTTTATGTAGGCTGAACTACATAATAAATATGACTTGAGATCGAGGAAAATATCAAGAAATCAAGAAAATGAAAGTGAGCAACAAGTTTCAACTTCCTCACCAAAGGCAACTCCACAAGAATCTCAGCCTGTGAAACAAGTGAATAAAGGAAAGCAGCAGCAGAATGAAAATGGCAAGACACAGATACTTCAAGGTGAGTCTTCTCAAGATCAAGTTGAAAAAATTCCTTTGGAGAAACTTGTTTCAATTCCTCAAGTAGTTACAGTCATGAAAAAAGGTAAAGAGGAAAACAAAAGGACTGCTAAACAGAGTCACTTGTTTAGTCTTACTAAGGAGTTGGAAAAGGTAAGAATTCAAGTTCTTCTTATAGAATTGACAAGAATACCTATTTATCAAAAGGATATTGCTGAGTTTGTTAATTTGAAAGAAAATGAGATTATAAATGACACTGTAAATCTGCGTGAAGACAAACCAATAGTGGTTTTTGGTCCACATGTTGAAGAAATAAACCCTTCAATACCAATTTTTTATATTTCTTTATTGGTCCATGATTACCTCTTACATAATTGTATGTTTGATTCGGGAGCTTCACGCAATCTTATGCCTTTGTCAGTTATGAAGCAACTGAATCTACAAGTTACCAAACCCTATAGGGACTTGTATTCTTTTGATTTGAACAAAGTCAAGTGTCTTGGGGTCATTAAGGATCTGGCAGTGTCACTAGCTCAAATTCCAGCTAGAAGCCTGGTTATGGATGTAGTAGTAGTATATATTCCTACTAGATTTGGAATGCTTCTATCCAGGTCCTGGGGGGCTAAATTGGGAGGTGTTTTGAAGCTATATTTTACGTATGCTGTTATACCAAATTTTGGTGGGGAAGGATGAATTTTCTTGTTTCATGCTACATGATAATGCAGAGCTGGCTGAAGATAATCAGAAGCAGCTTGCTTCAGCTAATGTAATTACAAAGCTGCAAACTGAAGAAGTGTGGAAATGTTTCTTTGATGGATCTTATTCCAAGGAAGGAACAGGTGCTAGTTCTCTTCTAATTGCACCTGGAGGTAATATGTTCCCTTTTTCCTTTAAATTAGAGTTTGAGGCAACAAATAATGTGGTAGAATATGAGTCCTTGATTATTGCTTTACAAATAGCTAAACAAATAGGAGTTAAGTCAATTTGTACTTTTGGAGATTCGGAGTTGATTATTAAGCAAATAAAAGATCACTGCCAAACAAAGAACCCTAGGCTTAGGGCATACAGAAATGAGGTATGGGATTTGATTGAGAACTTTTTTGAAGATTTTAACATTCAATTTATTCCAAGAGATGAGAATAGATTAGCAGATTCATTGCCTGTGGCTGCTAGTACTTTCAAGGCTCCTATTAATCCAAGACTAATATACAAAGTAGAGATGAGACACAGATCCTCTGTTCCCGATAATGTTAAAAATTGGCAAGTTTTTGAAGATGATCAGTAGATTAAAGAGTTTTTGACTATGGTTGAAGAGTTCAAGGGTACATAAATTAAACAGGATGAAGAAGAGACAACATAAATTGCAAAAGATAGTGGTTTAAAGGATTTAATAGCAAATCAAAAGATCTTTCAATTGAAAGATAATATTCTGCCAAAGGGACTAGTTCCTCTTGAAATGATTTTTAATTCCAATGATGTGGTTGTTGACTTAGGGAAGATTTCACAAGATGAACACATTCAGGATCACAACATTGGAACTCAGGAGGAACCCGGGTTAGTAAAATTATACGGTGGAGTTTCACCAAATTTTCAAGAGAGATATGTTAAACTTTTCAAGAATTATGTTGATGTCTTTGCATGGTCCTATGAAGATCTCAAAACTTATGATGTAAATATTATTCAGCATAAGATTCCTTTGAAGGAGTGGACTAAACCCTTCAAATAGAAGCTTAGACAAATAAATCCGTTACTTCTACCAACAATTGAAAAGGAGGTCAAAAAATTGCTTGATGCCAAAATAATAGTTCCACTCAGGTATTCTAATTGGGTGGCTAATTTAGTGCCCATGAGAAAGAAAAATGGAGAAATAAGGTTATGTGTGGACTTCAGAAATCTCAACAGGGCTTCTTTGAAAGATAATTATCCATTGTCTAAAATGGATCATGTGTTGCAAAAGGTAATGGGATCTTTTAGAATGTCAATGCTAGATGGATTTTCTAGTTATAACTAGGTGGCTGTGGATAATAAGGATTAGAAGAAAACAATGTTCACAACTCCCTAGGGAACCTTTATGTATG
This sequence comes from Pinus taeda, assembly GCA_000404065.3. NCBI lineage: Eukaryota > Viridiplantae > Streptophyta > Pinopsida > Pinales > Pinaceae > Pinus > Pinus taeda. The sequence continues at coordinate 10,043 of APFE030037324.1, read as the reverse complement.
CCAGAATGCCTTTTGGATTAATGAATGCAGGTGCCACATTTCAGAGAGCTATGGAAATTGATTTTGTGGGAGATAAGTTTGTAGTACTATATTTGGATGATATTACTGCTTTTTCAAAGTCTGATGAAGAACATTTGGACCATTTGAAAAAAGACATTTGATAAATGTAGAATATTTGGGATTTCCTTGAATCCCAAGAAATCCATTTTTTCTCTAGAAGAAAGAAAACTATTGGGGCACATTGTTTCCAGAGATGGAGTAAAGATAGATCTGACTAGAGTACAAGCCGTGCAAAAAATACAACTGCCAAGAAGTAAAAAGGATATCCAAAAATTTCTGGGAAAGATAAACTTCCTAAGATGATTTGTGTCCAACTATGCAGAAATCATAAAAGAAGTTACTGATATGCTGAAGAAGGAGAATGGAGTGCATTGGACCAAAGAAGCTAGAGAATCATTTTCCAATATTAAAGAAGCATTGCAAGCAACTCCAATCTTAATCAACCCTGATTATGAAAATCCTTTCCAAGTTTTTTCATTTTCCTCCTCAAATTCAATAACCGTTGTCTTATTATATAAAAATGATTAAGAGAAAGAACAACCAGTCGCATTCTTCAGCAAGATTATCAGGGATGTTGAGCTTAAATATAATATTCTTGAGAAATAAGTATATTATTTAGTAAAAGCCCTGAAAGATTTTAGAACTTATGTGCTACATTCGAAAATCATTGCTTATGTGCCAAATGCTGCAGTGAAGGATGTATTAGTATAGGCTGACATAGAAGGCAGAAGAGGAAAATTGATAGCCAAGATCCAAGAATATGACTTGGACATAAAACCCACAAAGTTGGTGAAAGGACAAGGATTTGCAATGTTAACGGAATCAAACTTTCAAGTATTGGGAGTCAATCTGCTAACACCTGTGAATGAAGGAGAAACTAAAGAAAATGAAGGAAAGCAAGACCCAGGCATGAAGATCAGGTATAAGTTTTTGTGTTCGAAATGGTATAAGCATATAATTCATTATTTGTGCTTTCTTTCATGCCCCCAATCTCTAGATAGGACAAAGTATAAAGCACTAAAGATCAAAGCACATCCATATATGATTGTGGAAGGCAATTTATATTGGAAGGATCCTATTGGAATTTTATTACTATGTTTAACAGAGGATGAATTTACAGGAACAATAAAAGATTATCATGAAGGGTTATGTGGAAGACATTATAGTTGGAAATTGAATGCACATAAAATCCTTCAGGCAGGATTTTATTGGCCTACTTTATTTGGTGATACATATAATTTTGTTAGAAGCTGTCAGAAGTGTCAGTTTTTTGTTGAAAAGAAGAGATTAGCCCCTTTAGCTTTGATCCCAGTCTTCATAGAGGAACCATTCAGACAATGGGGATTGGACTTTGTAGGAGAGATCAATCCACCTTCAAGTGGACAACACAAGTGGGTTCTCACAACAACTAATTACTTCACCAAATGGGAAGAGGCTATACCTAGTAAGAAAGAAAATGATCAGATAGTAATGAAGTTCCTAGAGGAGAATATTTTCAACAGGTTTGGATGCCCCATCAAAAATATAGCAGAGAATGCTCAAGTCTTCAATTCAAGTAATTTTATTGCTTTTTGTCACAAGTATAATGTTATTTTGTCCCATTCAATAGCTTACCATCTGCAGGGAAATGGATTAGCTGAATCTACTAACAAAATTTTGATGAAGATCCTTAAGAAAAACATTGCAGAAAATCAAAGAGATTGGGATTCCAAGTTAAAGTTTGCTCTGTGGGCTGCCAGAGTAACTACAAGAAGATCTACAGGGAAATCACGTTTTGAATTAGTATATGGAACTCAAGCTCTCTTTCCAAGTCAACTTGTGAAGCTGATGATTGCAATGATTCAAGAGGGAAAAGAAGAACCAAATGCTTTGATAAGAAGAATGAATAAAATGGTGGAGCTAAGCGAGAACAGGGGCAAGGTAAGAGACAACTTGATTATGTATCAATCCAAGATGAAAAATATTTTTGACAGAAAAGCCAAGGAAATTGATTTTAAAGTTACAGATTTAGTATTGAGATGGGATACAAGAAGAGAAGATAAGGGTAAACATGGGAAGTTTGATCCTCTCTGGTATGGCCCTTTTAGAATTGCTGAAGCAAGATACAATAATAGCTTCATTCTTGAGAATCTTGATGGTGAAACTCTACTGCTGCCTATCAATGGGCAATAATTAAAGCATTACTTCTAGTTCTGAAGAATAAGTGTCATTTCATTGTAAATACCAGAGTGAAATCAGTGTACAAATGCCATAGAATTTAAATTTACACGAAGCAATATATGACTCCATGCCGGAAGTGAAGGCACGAATCTGTGGTTCTTAGTGCTTCTGTGGAAAAAGCACTATTCCCAGGTAGAGTCAGATGTTGTAACATGCATTTTAGTTGCCTTTAACATTCATTTTCTTATTTTAAGAATAACTTGATAATGTTTCAAAAAGAGGTAAAAGCAAGAGGAAGAAGTGATAATGGCATAACAGAATCATTAAAAGAACAAGCAAGTATAAAAGAATCGGCCCCTGTATACCCATGAGATCAAGTTAAATCATATTATAAATGGTTATATGGAGCCTTAACCAATATATATGTGTGTGTGTGTGTGGTAAGTAATGCGATTAGATCTCAATCGCAAAAAAAATAATGTAGCGGGCAAGTTATTACCACAAGAATCACCGATTCCTAATTGCAATGAGCAGTGTGAACCTGAAACACATATATATTTTGTTTTAAAGTCCCGACGGGTCCGCAAATATGTGTATATGCCTATCTAATTGTGATATGCAATGGCCAAACTCGAAAACATATATATCGTGTTTAATAATTCTATCAGGTTTGCCATATCGCAAATCGTTAAGGTTTGTGTATATGGTTCTGCCGATTGCGATATGCAATAGGCCGGACCCGATATTACATATATTATGTTTAATTTTCCTGTCGTGTCCATTATATCGCATATCATTAAGTTTTGAACTGATACACTAATTGAAATTTGATTGTGATTTGCAGTGGAAAGTCAATGGAATGCTGAACGGGAAGATCCGATGGAATTATTAAACTGAGTTAATTCTTTTTCAATTCCACTTTGCAGGCTTTGCGTTAATTTCGCTATGTAAAGGAAAAAATCAATGTTAAATCCGAATTAAATAAAAGGCAATTGGTCGATTTTCTTGGTGTTTTGGTCAATTGAAATGTGCTCAATACATGCATAAGCATAGGTTTACACAAAGTCAAACATAGTTCATTACAACTAAAACTAATTAAGCATATATACAAAGGAACTCGGAAGCAGATTAATAGAGCAAGCCAATGGTTATCATCCTCTTATAAATTTAGTTATTTTCCCTGTTATTTCTTGTTCTTCGAGGTGTATTTTACCCTCTATAAAACTCTATAATAGTTTTACTTCAGATAGTTAGAAAAGCAGTTAAATAATTTGATAGTTTCAGAAATCAACAACTGTTTCACAATGTATAAAAAGATGAAGATTTACAAAGAGGGGGTTCAAATTTTGGAGAACCTGGAGACTAAAATATTGAATTCTTGATACAACTGTTGATTAATGAAGAATCATAAGTTTTCCATACATTGTTGGGTATGATTCTATGTTTTCTCTATTATGTGCCATTATGTTTTCTTCCTTCAAGTATACTAATTGAAGTTGCAGGTCTTTATTTGCCTATGTAAATAAAGTTAAAATTCCTTAAAAGAGCACTCCTATACTTGAATTTTTCATCTTCCTTTCTAAGTTATAGATAATAGTTTCTGCGTAAGGCAACATATTAACTTCTCCAAGGGTCGTAGATAATAGTTTCTGTGTTAAGCAACGTATTGTCTATGATTCAGTTCTCATTTTCATAATTCTTCTAAGTAACGGATAGTAGGTTCTGTGTTAAGCAACATGTTATCTTTAACTTCTCCTTCAAGCTTTCTTCATTCATCATTTATATCTAGTAATAAATGGCATTCTGAGATTTTCTGGTCACATATGTATTAAGGGTTCAAGACCAAGTTTTCCAAGTCCTTCATTTGAGAATACAACAAACAATGAAGTGACAAATAAGTGACAACAAACAATAATCATTAATGTCTTAAGCACAATTTCTACACAGCCAAGAAATTGTTTTCTTAAGGTACAACAGTACCCATAATTTTACTCATTGTAATATAGCCAAGGAATTGAATTTCTTCCTATATCTAGCACCAAAGTTTCAAGTGATGGTTCCAAATGGAGGAACCATAGATTTCTCTGTAAAGTGCCATAATATCAAGTTATCCATGGGAGAATATGTTTTGAATAGTCCAATGCTTTCCATTCCAATGGGTGGTGCTGATGTTGTACTAGGAGTCCAATGGCTACAATCTTTGGGTATGATAGCTTTTAATTTTCAAGAACTTTTCTTGAATTTTTTTCCAAAAGGAAAGGAAGTTGAATTAAGGGGTATCGCATGGAAACCAGGAAATATAATCAGCTTTAATGACATGACAATGTTTCTAAAGAAATAAAAACGAGGCATAATTGCACAATTATGTTCTCTAGAGGTTCCTACATCAAAATCATCTATTTCTCCAAATCTCCAAAAAGACTTGGACAATAATTCCAAGGTATTTGAGACTCCCAAAGGCATCCCACCTATTCATGATCATGATAATGCTATTCATTTCATTCTAGGAATTTTTCCTCCAAACATCAAGGCTTACATATATCCCTATGCCCAAAAGAGTGAAATTGAATGTATGGTTGCAGAAATTATCGAGGATGGTATAATTAAATCTAGCCAAAGTTCTTTCTCTGCTCTAGTTATATTGGTGCACAAGAAGGATGGATCATGGTGCATGTGTCCATATTATAGGGAGCTCAACAAGCTCACTATTAAATATAAATTTCACATTCCTGTCATTGATGAATTATTAGATGAGTTGCATGGAGCAATTTACTTCACCAAGTTGGACCTTCGTTGAGGATATCATCAAATCAAAATGAAGATTGAAGACATTCTGAAAACAACATTTAGAACTCATGAGGGTCATTATCAATTTTTGGTCATGCCTTTTGGCCTTACTAATGCACCTTCTACATTTCAAGGTTTGATGAGTTCCATTTTAAAACCCTTCCTTAGAAAATTTGTGATTGTATCTTTTGATGATATACTAATCTACAACAAGTCTTAGAAGGATCATGTTAAACATGTTGACAAAGTGCTCAAACTATTGGAGGAGAAACAATTATATGCAAAAACCTCCAAATGTTTCTTTGGAGGACAAGAGGTGGAATATTTGGGTCATATTGTATCTCATGAAGTTTTTAAGGTAGATCCTAGCAAAATTAAAGCCATTAGGGAATGAAAAATTCCCTCATCCATAAAGCATCTATGAGGGTTTCTCGGGTTGACAGGGTATTATCGCAAGTTTGTTAAAAATTATGGGGGAATAGTAGCACCTCTAACAACATTAAAGAAGAAAGATGCATTTTCTTGGACTCTATAAGAAACAAAGGCCTTTGAACATCTTAAAGAGGCAATGTGCCAAGCATCGGTCTTAGCTATGCCGGACTTCATAAAAACCTTTATTGTGGAATGTGATGCCTCATGAAATGGAATTGGTGTTGTTTTAATGTAGTAAGAAAGACCTATTCCTTTTGAAAGTCATACAATAAAGGGAAAGTATTTACAAAAATCTATTTATGAGAAGGAAATGTTGGAAATACTACATGCACTTAAGAAATGGTGACCTTACCTAATGGATTACACTTCAAGGTAAAAATTGATCATGATATTCTTAAATAATTTTTAGAACAAATATTATCTTCATAAGAACAACAAAAAATGGGTCACAAAGATGTTGGGTTATGACTTTGAAATCATATACAAAAAGGGGAAGCAAAATGTTGTTGCAGATGCACTCTCAAGAAAGGATGAGGACATGGAAGCATTGCTTTGTGCCATTTTTATTATCCAACCAAATTATATAAATGAAGTAAGGCATAAATGGAAGAATGATGACGAAGTGTGGGCACTGATTCAAAAGTTGCAGCAAGATCCCAGTACATTTGACACATTTAGCTGGAAAAATGATTCGTTATGGTAGAAACATTGCTTATACCTTTGTAAGAATTCCAAAATCAAACAAAAGGTTATTCTAGAATTTCACACATCTCCCTTAGGAGGGCATTCAAGATTTTTAAAAACTTACTAGAGGGTTAAGAAGGATTTTTTTTGGGATGGCCTTAAATATGATATTCAAATTTTCGCAGCGGAATTTTTGGTTTTCCAACAAAATAAAATTGAGACAATTAAGACCCCGGGTCTATTACAACATTTATCCATTCCAATTCAATGTTGGGAGGAGTTTTAAATGGATTTTATCACAGGTTTACCCAAGTCTAAAGGAAAGAGTGTCGTCATGGTGGTAGTTGATAAACTTACCAAGTATGCACATTTTTGTTCATTATCTCATCTAGTTAAAGCCAATACATTTGCTACTACATTTATGGAAATAATTCAAAAGCTACATGGAAACCCAAAGATCATTGTAAGTAACAGGGGTCCTATTTTCACTAGAAAATTTTGGAAAGAATGTTTTTCTTGTCTCGGTGCTCAGTTAGCTCATAACTCATCTTATCATCCTCAATCTGATGGACAAACAGAGAAAGTGAACAAAAGTTTAGAAGGATATCTCTGTTTCTTTGTATCTAATAAACAAACACAATCGGTCAAATGGTTGCCTATGGTTGAATGGTGGTATAACAATTCCTTCCATACTACAACAAAAATGACCCCATTTATGGAACTTTATGGATATCATCCACCATCCATCACTCATATTTAAGAGAAAATTCTAAGGTTCAAGAAGTGGAATATCACATCGAGCATCAACAAAAATTTCTCCAACTCTTAAAGGATAACCTCACTTTGGCATAGAATGGAATGAAACAACAGGCAAGTCAAAATCGCAACGAAAGAAGTTTTGATGTAGGTAAGTCGATAATTCTACAAATACAACCATAGAAATAAATGTCCCTCATGTAATCTAAGAAGGATAATAAATTATCAAGAAAGTATTATGGTCCCTAAAAAGTGTTGTAAAATATTGGTGCTGTGGCATATAAATTGGAACTTCCTTCATCTTCCTGCGTACACCCAATTTTCCATGTTTCATGCTTAAAGAAGGTTATAGGTGACAAGCTCCCAGTTCAAACAATATTTCTAGAACTTGATGAGGAAGGAAAAATCATATTGGAACTTGAATCAGTCACGGAAACAAGAACTCGACAACTACAGAATTGATCAATTTCAGAGTATGTCATCAAGTGGAAGAACCTACCAACTGAATATTCCACATGGGAGGATGAGAATTTTATACAAAAGCATCTAAAACTACTCAAGCGTTGTGCACAACACTTTTTTAAATGGAGACGGGTAAGTTAGGTCCCTATAATACTAGTGTATTCCCTTATTATTATTGTCAATTTAGCCCCTTATTGTTATTGTTGTGCCCAAGTTTCCCCCATATTATTAGTATTATTGTGCCCCATAGAAGCCCATTATTATTTTCGTTGTGCCCTTAGATTAGTATTTTTATGTCGGCTCTTATTATGTTGTGACCCCTTAGACTCCTATATATAGAAAGGAGGTCTTGTCATTTGTATCATCCAAGAATTGTTCATTTATGTAATGTAAAGGAGGTTTCCCCCTCGAAGAAGCTACTTTTTAAGTCATTGAATTATCTCTTTCTTCTCATTTGTGAGTTGGTTTCATAACAACTAAGACTATCATGTGTCCATATAGTCATTGCATAGGGGCATGATCGCCCCTGTACAACTTTAAATGAATCTCGTTGACCTTCCCCGGAAATAGTTCACCATTTAGCTTTGCGAGCTGAACTACACCTCTATCCGTAATTTCCTTAACAACATATGGCCCTAGCCAATGCATTTGGAATTTCCCTGGGAACTTTGTGAACTTTTTGTTATATAGCAATACTAAATTCTCATTCTTGAAGGTACCATGTTTAATATGGCAATCATGCCATACCTTTTCACGGTCCTTATGCACTGCTGATGAAATCCCACCAAGATGCGATCCTCCTCTAACTCAACTAGCTACGTGACTCATTCTTCCATGGTATCACAATCAGCCATGTCTGTAACCACTGGAATCCAAAAACTTGGCACGATGTGCCATTGGCATTACAGCCTCTTTCCCATAAACCAGTCTGAACGGTGTTTGCGTAGTCAACATTTTGCAGGTAGTTCTCTATGCCTAGAGGACCACTGATATTCACACATCCCAATCATTCTGCTTCACATTAAAAATATTCATCTAAGTTCTTTCCAGGATTTTGTTAAAGGCTTCATCTATGTCATTTTCTTGAGGGTGATAAGGTGTAATATTCTAATGATATATCTGGAATTCCTTAAGAAATTCAACAATTGTTTCGTTCAAGAAGTGTAAGCCCCTATCACTCATAAAATATTAGGGTGGCCAAACCAAGACAAGATTTATTCAAAACTAAACTTTGCGATTGTTTTTGTGCTACAATCTTTTACAGGTTATGCCTCCACCCATCTGGTTAAATATTGAATTGTTGTAATGATGTATCTTGCCCCTGTCTTCTTCCCAAGTGGTTGTATTCGTCCCACAAAATCTATTTTCCACTTATCACATGCTCCCACGTTATTTTTCCATTTACAGTAGGATTGATCCACTCTTCTTCTTTTGTCGTGATATGATATATATTATCATTGTCATCCATGCTACACTCTTCCTTGAAAGACTATGTATACCTCGCTCCCTATGATGGATCCAATCGAACAATGACCATGATATTATTTCTTTCAAATATCATTTATCTTTTCTTCAAACTAATTATAACCATGTTAAAAAACGCCAAATCCAATCCAAGCAACTTGGGGTAGGGATTACTATAGTCCACAATCTCAATCACTTTGAAGTTAGTGATAGTGCGTACTCTAACGATGTCCACTGTGAAAACATACAACCTTCTTAGGGGTATGATCTTCTCTTGATTTTCCATTTTTAGATGAATATTTGACCATTGCAATTTTAGATTTTCCATCAACTCCCAAGTATGCCTTGGCAAGACATTGGCATCAAAGTTTAAGTCCAAGATTACCTGATCCATGTCGTATTCCCCAATCTGTGTTGTAAGCCTCATTTCTCATCCAGTCCTCTTCTTGTGTCTATGTAGATTATTTATTGTGCACATCTCACTCTGTGGTACCTCTTTAGAAGAAAAAGAGTCTATCATGTTCTGTAATCCCTCCACAACCTTCTAATTTCTTAATAATTTCATGAAATTTTGCAAAAAGGACTTCAAAATATCTGGATCCACATCTTGTGTCACAACTAATATTATCTCGTAGTTGTTATTTTGGGTTGTCTACACAGTAGAGGTTGAAGCTCACTCATCCATAAAACTCTAATTTTCCTCAATAGATACCTGCTTTTATTTCTTGATGTCAAAGACAAGATCCTTTTCAGTGGTATTCCTTATCCACGGAACTCCAACTTCCTTTTTGCCATTGACTTTATCATCTCTAGTTGCAGCTCCACTTCTCGTTACAATGCTGATGTGTGGTTCATCTTCCCTTGGTTCAGTGGTCATCATTTGAGTATTCATTGTAGGCTGTTGGTTTCTCTTCTCCTGTATCTTCGCAATAAGTACAGGACTTTCTTATATCACATCATCAAAATACTTACAATAGTTGTAGGTTGTTGTAGTGTTATGATAATCTCTTGCAAAGTGTCTTGCCTATCCACAATTATAACAGTTAATCTATCCACTTCCTCGACCAACTCCTCCTGCTCATCCTTAACCTCATCCTTGGAAACCTCCTCGAATAGCGTGCTAACTTGGTTCCTAGTGTGTATGTACTTCAACTTGAAATCTATAAGTATCAACAGTGCGCTCCATCATTAAGTCATAGCTCCGACAATTCTTCTCATCATGGCCCGCTGATCTACAA
>APFE030037322.1:0-27725 GCA_000404065.3 Pinus taeda | reverse complement strand
GCTGCTATATTGATGATCAACGTAGAGGAGCTTATGTATTGTGTATGTTTTCCGCAATAGTACATGATCAAGATAATCTCTGTTGAATATGTGTTAAATTATTCAAAATTTCTACATCCTAGACTAATCCAAGATACTATCGGACAATGTATTGATAACTTGTTACTGTTCCGCAAGCTTTGCCTCAGCAATAGACATCTGCTTACACACCTCATCCATGCACTTATTGTCCTCCATCTACATCACTGCCAATTTACACTTGAGTTTTGTTACTCCAATGGTTGGAACACCAATGGGTACATCTTCCCTTCCATCGTAAATGTAAAACTTCTTCAAATGTGGCACTATCATCGCATCATAATGTTTCAGAAAGTCCATTCCTAGCACAGCTTCATAGTCGTCAATCCGCACTATAGTGAACTTGACTTTCCTGGTCCACTCACCTAGTGTTGTGTCCACCTTTTCAGCCACACCAATCACGGAATCAAGAGGAGAATTCACCGTCTTAATATGTGCCTGCAAGGTACAAATTTCAACCCAATCCTTCTCACAACATCTTCACTCATGAAGTTGTGAGTAGCCCCACTATCCACCATAGTGAGTATGTCTGCACTCCCAACCTTCATCTGAACATATTCCAAAATGTTCCTTTCCAAATCTCTTCTTGAGACCACTCCCGTAGCAGCTACAACTCCAAGAATCTGCATCACCCCCACAGAAGTCTCTTCTTTCTTCGTATTAGACTGTGCCATCGCAGCCAATTTCGATCTTGAAGGAAAATTCTTCACCATATGTGGTTCCACACATATCCAACACTTCAATTGCTTCATCGTCTTCGACTTGTCATTCGATTTAGAAGCATCATATTTTGTAGTTTTCTCCTTCGGCTTATCGAACTTCTTCTTTTTCTCATCAGAAGTTTCGTCATAGTGTTGCACCAAATGATCCACAGCAATGAAGGCTTCTTCAAGTGTTTTTATCTTCTGCCTCTTCACTTCATTGCATGCCCAAGGTTTCAACCCTATAACAAAACTGAATACCTTGTCTCTCTCTGCCATATCCGAAAGTTCCAGAACCGCACTTGCATACTCTCGTTGATATGCCTGCAGACTTCCTATTTGCTTCATATATTTATCTTCATCCTTGCTTCCCAAGTTTCATCCTGAGGACTGAAGTGGGCCTGCAAATCTTTCTTCATGTCTTCCCACGAAGTTATGTCATCAACACTACCATTGGCAATCTAATCCATCCTTCTTCGCCACCACATCTTAGCATCTTTCGTCAGAAACTAAGCAGCCAATTTCACCTTAGTCTCCTCATCAGGTAAACCCAAGCGTTCCAAGTATTTCTCCATGTCCCATAGAAAATTACCAAGATTCTTCGCATTCCTTGTACCATCATAGGATTATGGTTCCTTGACTTTCACATGAGACACTCCTCCACCTGAGTTATGTCTCACGGCCTTCTTCAACACCGTGATCTCATCTTTTGCTTTGTTAAGAGTTTTCTGCAAGTCCAAGATTTCTGCCAAACCTTGGTCTCTCACTTTTCCAATCTTCTTGACTTCCTCTTCTAGTTGTGTATACTTCCATTCAGTATACTCGTATCGTTCCCAAAGTTCATCGAAATCCTCTCTCATCTTTGCATTGCCTTCGTGATCCTTCATGATCTCGGCCATCTTCAAAGTCCAGAAAGAATCCAATTCTTTCATCCTTTCCAATACCTGGCTCATGAAAGCTTCACCTGCATTGTGACTAGACTCCCCTGTCACAATCTGAGGTTCTCCTTCCATCTTAGCCATCAGCTTTCTTCTTTGTGATCTAGTATAGACCATTCACCATTCACCAGGTTCCCTGCAAAACCCGAATCAGCTCTTGATACCATCTGTTACGAAGTAACAATGAGATCAGCTTCTTTCACCTGCACTTCACCTGCATCAGCTCTGATACCACTTTTCACGCCCCTACACTGGCAGTAATCTTCCAACCGCACTATAGCAAGGTGCGGCACCATCGACCCTTTTCTTTTCACCAATACTCACGATCATGGACTACGCCTAACATTCGTACTTAGTTTATTTCTTTGTCACCAAGTATTAAGCTATCCTTTATACACAATGAAAACCATGAACATTCATCACAACAGCATTAACATATAGAAATGCACAACAATATAAAGGGAGAGGCAAGTCCTCGATGTGAGTCTGCCCGTATATCAATATATATAAATCTTCAACTTTCAGAATACAATTTAAATCTTGGAGGAAACCCCAAATTTACACCTAGCCAATTTTCACATTCATCGACAAACTTGGTTGCCCAGCGCATCGGCACCTCCGAACAGTCACCGCACGTTCTGCCCAACTCTCTGTTTACTCCCGAACGTCTTCGTTCAACTCACCGAACAAACCGTGTCATTTGCCCAACTTGGCATGCTCATCGTGTCCGTGTCACCCAACCTGGGCGCCCTCCGCACGCCTTGTTGCACCATCGTTTCACCAAACTCTACCTTTGCCATTCAATTCACCTACACATCCAACCACAGGTCGCCTCACCCGATTCACCAACTCGTCGTTCAACAGATGCACCTCCGTGTCACACCACATGACCCTTCGTTCGGTTCACCCAGTGGACTTACCACCGTGTTGCCACACATGACTGCACCTTCGTTCAGACTACCTGTCGTTCGACGGGCACACCTCATGTCGCCCCGCACGAACCTCCACCCAGTCGCCCTACTCGTTCCGCATGATACTCCACCCAACTCTCGGCTAGCTCGCCCGTTCAACCGAGGCTCATGCAACTTTCCTGCACCACCGCAAAACTTCGCACTTCGCTCCTCTTCATGTTGGATGATTGCATTGTGAGTTGATGCCTCTCCACCACATCTTGCCCTTCTACTTATACGCTCGTCCGCCCATCGTTCAAGCGCCCAGCCGACCTGCCCACCTGTCGCACAACCGTTGGCTTCGTCCTGTTTTAACACGTCGATCCATCCACATATCGTTTTGGCCACCCGCTCATTCGTCAGTTCACCCGTCGGCCCGCCCATCGGTTGAGGCACCCGAGACTGCCCACACGGGTATATATGTTCACCCATCGAACTTCACCGCACTTTCTCCAAAACACTTCGCGTGACCTGCGGTTTGCTCCACTCATCTGTGCCCTCACTCTCTACCAAATGCAACTAGAGGTCCTTACAGGAATGGTTGTGGAATACAGTTGCGGTCCATAACGATTTAAGCTAATAGGGGCGCACCAGAATGGAACGGTTGTGGAATATGGTTGCATTCCATAACGAACTTTTTTCATGAGGGTCATTAGATCCATGCCCTACTAACCAAGGTTGGATCCATTGTCACCTGGTCAAAGTGGTTTTCAAATCAAATCAACGGCTTAAAAGAATCTAATCGTCTAACATGAAATCGAACGGTCCAACAAAAGACACGAGGGTAGCAAAGAAGTTGTTTTCACATAAGAATGCTTTACAACGTAATTAAATAGATAATTTCAACATAATATACAAATAAAATTGATCAAAGACCAATCTAACTATTGTTATCTACAAAAACACACCAAATAAGTAATATATTCATAGAATTTGTGATCGCAAGTTAGGGGTGGAAATTTATTCTGGGAAACGTGAATTCCAAGAGAGATAGTAGACTTGGATGTTCACCTTTCTCAATGTTGTTTTCTGGAACACAGTCTTCAAATACAATAGAGAGGGCTCCATTACAAGATTTTGGCTAGACATGGCCTTTTTAACATCAGAGTCAATAGTTTTCAAGCGCAGATTTGGAATAAATGGGATGTACACGAAGGCATTCACTGCACTTTTAGAAAATTCCAATGAGGATGGGCCAACGTTGTCACCACTCTCCATGGGAGTGTTTTCTTCTTCCTTCAATTCACATGATTTACCTATAGGTAAACCTGGTAACACTGCATGCGACAGATGAACTAGAAAAGACACTTAAACTAACTTTCACTCGAACCAACCCCTAACACTCTTTTTAACTAACCCTCGAGGCTTGACACCAAATACTTGTATACACATCATATTTAGATGGCACGTCCAGCTTAATATTGATAAATTAAATTAATTAGGATATCCATGTGTAAAACTACTCTATAATCATCTCATTTTGGTTTGAATTTGGAAATGTCATGTTACTAGTTTAGTTTAATATAATTAGAAATAAATCAAGAGAAAGAATGTGATGGAATGAAAGAAGAAAAAAAGAAAGAAATTATTTTAACGTCCACGAGGTTAAAGATAGCCTATGGGACAAATTGCTTCTTGATCTGCTTGATGTAGTCAGCCCTTTTTCTGTGAAGCTTCAAACTAAATGTTTCCAGTTTCTCAACAAACCTCTCGCTAAATAGATTATCCCAAGAGCTAGCTTCTAGCATATCTGCATAATTTTTCCTGTTGTCTTTGAAGGCCTCATATTCTAAAATGAAATGTTTTTTTGTTTCCACTTTTCCAGAAGGACAAGAAACGCATACTCTTTCCTCCCATACTTATTTTGGCCTTTTCCAACACCCTATTTCACAACAGAGTTGATGAGAATTAATCCTTAACTGAGCAATAAGAATTTTGGCTCTCCAAGAGATATTGGCCTCTATGCATGCTTTTGTTTGATGACTATGAGTGGGATTAAACACTTCAATATATTACTTTTTCTTTCTTCCTAGCTCCTTATCCCAAGTACACTTGTAGAACTTTTCCATAACAAAAGTTTTTATCTCTTTGTTGTTTATGGGATACACGTTCAAGAAAATACCTCATTTACTAAACCATTTGTTATTTTGCTACATCCAAGTATTTTTTCTATTGCACAATATATCATTAAAGACAACCTTAGGCCATCTATCCTCTTCCATTTTCTCAATTTTTTTAAATACCTTATGACTCGCACCATATCAATTGCTTCAATAAGAGAAGTCCCTATTTCACTTAACAAAATAGCATAAAAAATTGCACCTTTAATCTTGAATAAATATACAATAGTAAGTGAAAAAAATTTGTGGTAGCATGTGTAACTTGAAGAGTCAATGGAGGCATTCGGAGTGAGATGGAAGAGAGTCGTCAACGCATTAAATGGATGGTCTCTACATTTAGTCTTCCATCTCAAGCTTCGTGGAGAGCGCGAGGTGGATGGCCTAGATAAATTCGTGGTACTTATCTCGGATTTCAATAAACCAATGGTAACATAGTTAAACAGATGTCAAATAATGAATAAAAGGTATCAACCTGAGAGGAGAAGAATGGGCATAAAAATGTGTGCCAGATGTCAAATGGAGAATAGAAGTGTAGACAAAAATGAGAGGTGCACTGATTCAAAAGAAAGGCCTAATGGCCTAATAAGCTTCAATACTCTTAAACCCATTTTATCAATCTTGCATCCATCGTAGACATCTTTGTTACAGCAGCAAATATTTTTTTAATACTTGTTATTTTTCCAAATTGTAGTCTAATCCATTTGGACCAATTTAGCATCTAGGGTAGAAAGCTTCCTTATAGGACCATAGATATTTTTAAATTTGTTTTTCCTTTTCTTGATATACTCTGAAGAACAAATCATGCTTCATGAGGCACTCTATAGTATAATACAAATGTTGTAATGTAATGTTTTAACATTTTAACTAAGTCAAAATAAAATAAAAATTTAAAAATAAAATTAAATTAAAGATTAATATTATGTAATGGAAAAACATTGTAAACTCTATCAAATAAATATAAAATAAAATATAAAATTTAAATTTAAAAATAATGAAAAAAATAATCCTATAAAAATAAAATAAAAATGTTCCATGGTATTGAAAACCCACGATATTGACCCATGGTATTTATGTGGAATGTAGCCTATTTAAAGTGGAAAATTAAATCAACTTAGATTCATCTTAACTCTGGATCTACCAAGCATCCATAGGGATCAAATCTCTTGATATGCAAACGTCTTTTAGAGTGAAACGAGATTTGATCCATTTGGATACGTAGATCCGGAGATCCAAGCTAGTGTTTCAGCTCAAGTAAATTTCGTTTAAAAAACATGTTTGTAATTAACAAGAGTTTTAGTTTTTGCTAGTGTTTGAGTTCCTAGGCAAATTCTTTTGTAGAGGATCGTATTTTATAGAGAATAATATTCAACATCAATTTTAAGAGAGGTTGATGGCGAGAAATAACTTTAGTGATATATTGATATATAATAGATTTATTACGTGTATTTTAGAATAGTGTTTTTATAATTTTAATTGAATGGTTGATAATAATTAAATAGATGTTAGGGATTTATTTTTTTTTCAAATATTTTGAAATATTTTTGCCTGGAGAGGCACTCTCGAGTCCAATATGGTAATGTTTAACATTTTCACTAAGTCAAATTGCATAAAAATAAAAATAAAACAAAATTTTAAAATTAAAATTAAATAAAAAGATTAATGGAATGTATTGTAAATATTTTAATTTGGTCAAAAAAAAATTGTCAATGGTATTGAGAACTCGTGGTATTCATGTGGAATGTAACATTTTTAAATGGGGGAAATTAAACTAACCTAGATCCATCATAATTCTGGATCTATCAAAGAGCCAAGAGGGATCAAATTTCTTGATATGCAAACCTCTTTTAGAGTGAAAAAGAGATTTGATTCCTTGGTAGATCTAGAATTAAGATGGATCTAGGTTGGTTTTAATAATAGTTATAGATTAAAGATTTAGATTTATCATAGTCATGTGTTTTCTTTTTTTAATTAAATTGATTAATTAAAAGAATTGCCATATAGTTCATAAACATAATTTATGGTATTTTAGGCATGTTGTATTGGCTCATGGTATTGTAACAAAGCCTATTTATAGGTTAAGTATTTTCATGTTTGAGAATCTTTTTACATGGTTTTTTAATGGCATGTTTATTTTAAAATAAAACTTCCAAAAGTTTAATTTAATTATCAATAATTATTAAGTGGATTCCTTCAATATTCTATTGCAAGAGTCTTACAACAATCACTGGAGAAAATATGTATGAAATGCCAAATTCTTTGGTTCTAGAGTTGTAGCAGCTCTAATTCTACTAACTAAATCAATATCTCTCATCAACAATACATTGATGTAAGTTATAAGTGAGACTTTTTAAATAATATTGATTATGAAATAGGGAAATTTAAACATGTTTATTAAAGAATCACATTCCCACCTGACTTTTTAAATAATATTGATTATGAAATAGGGAAATTTAAACATGTTTATTAAAGAATCACATTCCCACCTTGACTTTTGATCATTCTATCTCACTTACTCAAATGTTGCTCTTTGAAAACTTTGCGATTAGAACCTCTTTCTAATTCCTTGTCTCGTAAAAGTTTGATCATAGCAATTTAGATTATCTTAGGCCATTCCCAAATCATTAATCATTGGCTCTAAAGGGATGAAGATTAAAGCTTATTAATTTATTTATGCAGAAACTCAATGTTAATACATACATGTTTGGGCACATTACCTATGTAATAGAAGGCTACAAGATGAAGATTAAAGCTTTTATGCAGAAAGTCAATGTCAATGCATACATGTGTGGGCTCATTACCTATGTAATAGAAGGCTACAAGATTTATCATTGTTTATAGTTGAGGAGTTGTTATGCCATTTAGCCAACCAACCACTAAACTGACTTTTCATTTTTCCAGATGTTTGAAGAAAAAAAATTACATAACTTATTATCATGAATCAATTCATTCCCTTAATATAGAAGTTTAACCTCAATTTTTCTAACCAACATTTTATACTCTTCGAACCATTTTTCTTTAGTTCTTGTAGTGTGTGTTTGGTCAATAAATTTGCAAAAAAAATTGTCTTTTAATCATGTAAATTGAACTTTAAATGATGAATTGTTTTAACAATATACCATATCTGATTAGCCAACCCATGATTCTTTCATATTCTCAATTCAATATATGATCTACATTGGTCTCTAAAGTTGTGACTGGCTCGGTTACAATAAGACTATGCAGGGCTTGGGTTTCCTTTTAACATATATTTATATTCGTTGTATATTATACAAAATCCTTCCTAGAAAAAAAATATCGACAATAAATTGAGGCATACGAATTCATAGATCGTGATATACAAAAGATTTTGGAGTGGTGGGCTTTATAAGCTTCTATGAGTATCTTTAGTCTCACAGATCTTTTGTCACTAGATATAATACTTACTTTATATTTCGCTAATCTTTTGATATCATGAATAAGTATTCATATTAATCAAAATGGTTGATATTATTTTGATATATCTTTTATATTTATTGGCTTTTTAATTTAATATATAAACTAATTTTAATATAATTTCAAAAGTAAAATTCAAAAGGCGATTGAAAAATATTTTGTAATAATGATTATATTATAATTTTCTTTATATCTTTAAAAAAAAATGTTATATTATAAAAACATATAAATTACCTTTTAAGTGAGTTTAATAATTAAAAACATATATTTATTTTAAAGTCTTAAATTAAAATACAAAAAAATTAAAATTTCTACACTTTTCATTATAAAGTTTTTTTATTTTTTTTTTTTTTATAATATAAAAATGTGCTAACATTATAACTTATTTTAGTACTAACAACTATAAAGATCTAAATATATGCAAGTAGACAACAAAGACTATTGGCGTTCAACAAAGTCAACATTAACACTTTGCCCCTTTTTTTTTCCTTTGGCGTTCAACAAAGTCAACATTAACACTTTCCCCCTTTTTTTTAGGATTTTTTGTGGTAAAGAAAATAATATAAAACAAGACCGGTTATGTGATTTTATAAATGACCAATGCAATGAACAGGAATTGTATTCCCATAGATTCGTGTTGCTTTTTGGATTGAATTCTCCATGTGACGAGGAATTAAAATAAAAACTAAGAAATCATTTTTAAAAAAAATCTTGATTTAAGATTTTCTAACCAATATTTTTTTTAAATATTATTAATTTAAATGTTCAAAAAACATTTTTAATAAAGGCTTTTCTTATAGAATTCGTGAAGCTTCAATCCCTAGGCATTTTCTACCTAGGCTTGTTGGCGATTTTTTTCGAAAAATCCAATCCCAAGAGTGTTTGAACTGTTTTATTGATAGTGGAAATCGATTCAAAACCATCAAGAACTTATGAGGCACACAAAATCATCTGACATTTGTAACCTGAATTTCCAAAAATTTATACTTGATTTTTTCAAAATCCTGCTGAAGTTTCCATTATTTTCTAGGGAAATTGTGACCTCCTTATACTACGGCCTTATGTTGCACCTATTGCACAGTCAATCAAGTGAAAAAATATCAACTCACATGAACCAATTGAGTAACTAGTTTGAATTGGGCATACATATATACATTATATATTGTGCTATCTAGTTATATATTTTCATTCATTATGGAGCTAAATTCTACATACCTAACAACCACTCCTCTCACTTATTAAAATGAAGCAGATTGGTCCTTTACCCACTATTTTTAACTAATATATGTAATTTTAGTTTGTTTAATTTTAATGTATTTTTCATAAATATTCAAAATTCATTAAACATTCCTCGATGGGGTGAGAATCCCGGAGCACGTGGAAAACCTAGTCCCATTACTGCAAACAACTGTCATTCGGGTGGAGGACCGGCCTCCCTATCCTCTCATATGAATCAACGTACTAAGGGTTGTAAAGGAACTTGTGTGAAACATCTTAATGTCTTGGCGAGTGTGAACGACAAAGATCTAAGGGGAGGGATAACTCATTGCTATGGCTTTTGTGTTGGAATTTCAGTTCAGTATTGTGCTCCCAGTTGGTATTCTACGAGAAAACGGAAGAAACGGAGTGGCTTTTTAGAGCAGGGTGGCAGTTGTCAACCTTCCCCTCCAACTCTTAGCAGTGTAAATTTATCATTGTTCTTCTCCAAAGGTAGCACCCTGTGCTTTTCTGCACATGCACAGTGCGATATAAGGTGGTTCGGGTAAGTTGGTATTTCTAGTTATGTTTGAATTTAGAAGGTGTGAGTTATTGGTCGGCTAGAGGTTGCTCAAGGTGGTATAGTTAGTGGTTTTGTTGGGGGTGGCAGTGGTTGTGCGTGGGATACTCGGTCTCAGGCATTTGGACCGAGAATTAGCATGCATTATGCCTTAGTCGGTGTTTTCTTGTGTGTTGTGGGGATAGCGGAATTGCCTCCCTGAAGGTTACTGTGGAGGTATGTTGGTGTGGTCTGCGAGAGGCCCCTTGGGGAGCTTCGGCCAGGGGTGAGATTAACCCATCCATTTTATCTCTATTTTTTCAAGCTCTCGGCGCTTTGAAGGATCAGAAACTTGGAGTACACAATTGGTGGAGTGGAAGTAGCCAGGTTGTTGCGCATGGTTATCTTTGGAGTAGTCTGGGTGATGGGAGGTCTGGGCTCTGAGTGAGGCGGTCTTAGCGATTACACTGGGTCGGACCCTTAAGGTTGTCAGTTGCTCCGGCACTCTTGAGTCGTGTACAAGTAGTGGTGTTGTTGGTTTGTTCAACATGTGGCCTTCCCCTCGGCATTGGCATTCCTCCCTCCCTGCCAAGCCAGAATCAGCGAGGCACAAGGACCAGGATAGGCCAATTCAATTTGTGGAGCTAGGAATGGTGGCAGGTGGGACGCGCTGGGGTGGCAAGGTTGTCGATCGCTCCTGGTAGATGGGTGTTGGAGTGTGCGGTGACCGTAGTGGTAGTGAGCAAGTGGCCCATAGTGGAGGGCAATCTCAATAACCTCAGCAACGTGGTGGTGTGCAGTGTAGTGGTAAGGTCAGTTGGGGGTCTAGCAAACATTCAACTTCCAGCACGCTGGTAATTCAACATTGTTGTCTGGAAGACTGTCGCTAGCTAATTCAAACATTGTTGGATCGGGTGGATTCGGCTAAAAGGATCTGAAGGGAGAAGCATGCTGAGCTGGTGGCCACCCTAGATAGGATGTACTACTTTTAGTGCCAAGTTAGAGAGTGTGTGGTGGTGGTCTATCGTGGCCAAAACCATCTTTAAGAAAAAATAGAAAAGTTGGAGACATGGATGGCGCACTTTGAAGGGCATGTCCAATGCAACTTCCGCCCTCCGCCTCCTCTAGGAATAGCCCCGGATAAACCAATATCCATCGTTTCGAATGACTAGCATGCCCTCCGGTGTTTTCTATGTGTTTTTTGTCTTTTGGTGTCTGTGGCCTTCTCGTTTATGGACGACGTCCTTAGTCTCTTTTTTGTATTTTTGTCACATGTTGCAAACAATGGTCAACAAACCTAGTCAGGGTGAGACCACCTGTTTTTTGTTTCTCCGGATGTATATCTCGTTTGCCAAATGAATATAATTCAACTTACAAAAAAAATCGTTAAAAATAAATGAAAAATTAATTAATTCAGAATTGAGATTTCCAATATGAAATTATTTATAAAAAATAAATAAAAAATGTTCCAATTTCTAGATTTATCACATCGAATTTTGTTGGTCAATGTTTTGAATCATCAAAAATAGTTTATTTTTGGAATCATTTATTTATCGTAAAAATAAACCAGTTTTATGATTTGAAAATTTTGTTGAAATTTTTTAATCTTATTCTCAAATATATAATTTGAAAAAAAACATTTTACAATTATATTTGGAAATAATAATAATTAACTCTCTTAATATTAAGAATATTAATCATATAATTTAACTACTTTTTTAGTAAGCGACGGAAACGAACTATTATGTAGCACTTATTTTACAAACCTCATTATATAGCGATCGGTGAAGTTTTTACCTAATAACACTTGTAACAAAGTCATGAGTTTCGAAGACCATATATACACTTTCGAAGACCATATATACACAACTCTTAGGTAATTCATTGGGGAAGGCCACATGACAAGGTCGTGACAAAACACAACTACTCTACGTTAATGGAGAATATGTTTTCAAACTTTTTAAATGCGAGAATAATAACTATAGCATTTAGGTTTTAAGTATGTAACTTTTAATAGATTAATATTATTATATTTTAATTTTAAAAATAATTAAAATGTAAATTTTCTTATCAAATCTAAATTTTGAATTCATGTAACTTATTAATGATAATAGATATGTTTTTAAGTTTTTATGGTGTCATATGAATGTGTGAGAGAAAGAAAATTGAGGTTAGATTATATATTATTATATTCATTATTTTTAAATATTTTTATATCAATGGATGTAAGGAAGAAGGATGGTCTTTTTTTATTAAATGAGTTTTTTTCACAAAGTTAAAAAGTTAGGAGGATGGTTGAAAGTATAATCATTTGAATTTTTTTATAAAATAAAGAATTCAAAGTATTATAGGGGAAACATATTCAGGATTATGAGTTAAGTTGACAGAAGAGGAATTGGAAGTATTTCGACGCGGAGAGTGAGCAGGGGAGGGTCGGGCATGGTCTAAGATATAGAGATATGAAAACCATTGCCAAGATCCAGGAAAAGAAGTAACTAGCAATGACTGTCGGTCACAGTGCGAATGCACAGTTCAGCAACTTGTGGAGGGCAGACACCATGGAGAAGAGGAGGAAATGCATACCGTTCAGTAGGTGCCATGGCTATGAGGGAGATGAATGTGTCTCGACTTTCAGAGTCATTTATTGCCATCTACAATGTGTTATGAATTCGCTTGAGGTTGGCACAGGGGACGATGCTGGTAGCCATATGTCTCTCATGTCCGTCGGCTGACCGTCTAATCACTTTAATTAACAAGATTGACACCCGCATCCGGGTTAATATTATAATGTATTAATATTAATATTAGATTTAATAATAGTATTAATATGACTATTAATATTTCAATATTAATATTAGATTTAGTGACGTTTTTTACATGGCATGATAACAAAATTTATAATAAAACTACTTCAAATTAATATTTTCAAATATTACAACTTTGACTGTGTAGAAATTTTAATATATCCATAGGATATGGTTTTCTTTTTTAAAGATTCATTTTATAAATAATTAATTAAAAGAAATATTAAATTTTTTAGAGCAAGATTTTGGATTCTTGGTATTGAATTAACCTTTCTTTTGATTTAAGAAATGGTAGTGTTTTTAGTAAAGAGTAAATATGTTAAAAATTTTACCTAATTTGGAATTTTAATGTGGTAAAAAAAATTGTTGAAGGTAAATTTATGATCTATTCAAATTCAACATATACCATAAAAGAACTATTAAAGGCATGAGATAATTGTATTATAAATTTTGTTATCTAAATGTATGGGATAAATGTATTGTAGATTTTTTTATCTATATGGTTATTTTCATTTTTGTTTGGAGCCAACATTAATTTTTTCTATATTCATTACATAAACATTTTTTAGATTTCTTATTTTTATTTTTTATGTTGGCCCACATTAGTTAAAATTTAACTTTCAGCACGGACATACTTACACATCAAGGTCATATTGGGCTGTAGAATCACATCGAGGTCATACTGGGTTGTAGAATCGCCTCTCTATGCAATTAAGCCAACATTTAAATGTTTACAATCATTTACAAACACTACAACATCTCTCTGGACTTTATATTACTTTTAACATTTTATTATTTTTTAATTGAAACGACATATAAATATTAAGTGTTAATTAATGTTTACAAACATTTATGCCTACACATCTCCTACTATATTAGGTTGTAGAGCGCACAATCATTTTATTTATTATATATTTTTAATAAAATAAATAAATCAACGTTCAAAGTAATCTTAACCATTAACAAAAGAATGAATTGTTTTGTTGTCCCCACTCAATTTCACTCAAAATCAGATTGAGTTTTTGTCCATTCTTAGTCCACATTTGGATACTCGAAATCATATTAACTACTTTGTTTGGGCGGTTTTCAATCATTACCAAAATGATACCCCTCACACCACATTTGGATTCAAGTTTACTCAAAATAAAGTATTTTGGTGGTTTTCAATCATGATAAATTGTTTCAGTATGTGCTCCTCTTAATTCAAGTTCAGGAATGATGGGTAGTAATTGAAAAGTGAAACCACATGTAGGATAGAGCACCTTGAAAGCAATCAAATTCAACCCTGTACTCTTCCAAAATTAGTGATACATAAATAGCCATACCTTTAGAAAAAGCACCATCATGTTTAATTGCTTGTCAAACAAACTTGAAAGCGAAAAAAGTGCCCACTCCGGCTTGAAATTAATTTAAAAATATCCTCATCACTTTTCGACTACGTTAAAGGTATTTTAAAAACAAATGTGACTTCCTTATCACTTTTCGACTACGCTAAAGTTATTTGAAAAACAAATGCGACTTTTTTTCTTTCCATATTGAAATGCAATTTCTAGAATGTAGAAATTATGATACTGTGAGTAATTATTTTTTTTTTTACATTAAGACTAACCTAAGTACCTACAGAGGATTTGAACTGGTGACTTATCGTAAGGAGTGTCTTAACAATGCACCCATTCACCGTCAATCCAAAGCCCGGTGGGCACTGCGTGAGCAATTATTATGTTACATTGACTAATTATTTTATGGGGCAAATAAGGTAGAAATAAAAGTTTGTTTTTTATTTATATGGTTTGGTTTTTAACATTATTTTTATGGATATTTTAATTGGTGTTATGGATATTATTGATTATTTTTTAGTTATCTAATTAGTTATTAGTGGGTTAAGGCTTTGTCTTAGACATTGGGATGGTTGGCATTTCTAGCTCAAAGTGAGATAAGGACTCCAAACCACCTTCAAAACTAGATGTAGGAAGAAAAAGGAAGCAATTTCCATACATTGATGGCAAGTCAGACAAAGACAATAAAAAATGAGAGATGCAAGGCATTCAAACTATTAAAGATTAGGCAAACCCAAGACTTGTAGGAACTCCAATAAAAGGAAAACCAACAGGACAACCAAGGCTAAAGTGGAGACAAGAGAAGTAGTTATGAGCTACCATACAAGGTTTCCACTTAATATCAAAGCTAGGGTAGAACCACTAGAATAGAAAGTAAGGGAGAGAAGACGCATCACCTCTTATGAGGACATTAATGTTAAAATCATGGATTGGATACCCAATACAAACTTCTCTAGAAGTGTACACTAAAAATATCTTAGGTTAATAAATATGTATTAAGAAACCAAATCCATTATAGCTCAAGTTATTAACGAATAAAGTATTGGCCAAAAGCCATTCTTAAGAAGCTAAACTTTTAGGACAAGAAATATAAGGCATTGGCCAAAGCTCTATAGGACATAGAAGTAATGGAGCAATAATAGAATTATGGAGACTACAACTTAGTCTCAAAGGCCATTACTAACACCAACCACAACTTCACCTATGGACTTAGATATAGACACAAAAGGCAAAGTGCTCCTGGGGGTAAGTTATGTTCCATTTTTTTGAGTTTTTACAACAAACATCAAGAGAAGCTTACTTTATATTGTGATAAAAATTAGGTGAAGCACATCCTCTATTTAAATTTTACTCTAGTTTAGACTATGTTATTATAACAACAATTTTGTTGATCTTTTTTCACTACCATGTCATGTTTATGAGATGCTTATAGGCCTAAAACAACATAGGTTTCACTTGGATCAAACATAATATTCCAGTTTTTTATTATTGAATATTTTTTATTTCTTGCCCACTCTCCCTTGTGACAAGCTATAGTGGGGATGATTGTATCTTTTATTGTCCATTAGTAACAAAATAAATATGTTATGTTATTTAAATTAAAAAATAAATAAATAAAATTAACATAAATTTATTATACATGTCATTTGAACAATAACAAAGTTAAGATAATAGATACATTGTCTAATACATATCTTAATTTTCTATTTAAAAATCTAGTACTATTTAAGGTACCTTGTTTGGTGTAACTGGAAAATGTCTATAGTGTGATTTGTCCACTTAAACCTGTCAATTTATAATCATGATCATTTGCTACAAAATGCATTATTAGTAAATATGACTAGTTCTATAGTCATGGCATTCAATATAATTTAAATATATGTTTTTCTCTCAATTTTCTAAATACAATTATACTTTGTATCTACATATACTTGATTTATTAAACGAAAAAATATGTTTATAACAAATTATATAATTGCTTTTATTTTACTTTTTTGTTAAGTTGTGTGAGTCCTTAGATGACTGCATGTTTAACTTTTGGCTTGAGAAACTGCAATTGAGGGGCATGTAAGCTGTCAAAATCACCTAGGGATTGCACATGGCCTGGGCCACACCAACCCATAACATGGTGGGATTTTTTCCCACAAAGTTTTGAACCGGTAACCTTCACATCACAGAGTGTCTTAATAGTACATCTCATCATCATCTAT
Organism: Pinus taeda; assembly: GCA_000404065.3. Lineage (NCBI taxonomy): Eukaryota > Viridiplantae > Streptophyta > Pinopsida > Pinales > Pinaceae > Pinus > Pinus taeda. Next base: position 11,399 of record APFE030037322.1, on the reverse strand, counting down.
TATATGCCCTGTGAGCTATATATTTTTGTTTATCAATTGTAAGGAAATATATATTTATCTTTACAATATTATCAACATAAATTTATCTCAAATCCACATCTACAAAGCATTAAAAAGATTATATATTTAAGATATATTTATATTGATTCTTAATAATACTATTTATTTTATCTATAGAATTTTTTTTAGTTATATTAAAATAATCTAAGTACATATATATGAGCAAGGTATTTTTTTAACATATTTAAAAGTAATAATAATAATAATTTTTGAAGGTGATATACATAGCATGTATTTTTATATATAAAACTGAGAGAAGAGTTTATTACTTTTATATTTAATTAATTAATTTAAACTTGAAGTTCAAAAATCTCATTTACAAATATAAATTATCATTATTTTCATTTATATGTAAGTGGGGTCTACAAATATATATGAAAGTTATTTCAATTTCTAATTTTATTAAAACTTTCTAATATATAGAGGTGTTGTCTAAACGTTATATTTTTTAGAGTTTTAGTTAGAATCTCACAAAAAAAAACTAGTCAAGTTTTGATATTGGTTGTAAAAATCCCATAGGGCACTCGAATCCTGGAGAGTGCACAACTCAAACTTGTGATTCCAACAAATCTCCACTAGATTTTGTACAAATTAGACTAAAAAATATGCTAGAAAAAACATTTTCATTTGACATGTTTTATAATTTTGTTATTTTAATTTTTAAATGTGATGTACACACACACACACACACATATATGGTTAAGAACATGTAATTCCTCCTAAAGGTTACAAATTCAAATCAGACGTGAAGATGATGGATATTTGAATTTCTTTTATATGCATATTATGATCTTTTTACAGGGAAGAAACTATTTATATTTCTATTAATAACAAAAATGGCAATTATTATTTTTAAATTAAGACAACATTATATTTATTATTATTATTTTTAATTTATCTTTTCACAACAATATTTCCCCATATTGTAAAATGCCTCTGAACACAATAACTCCATTACAATACACCATATTCATCTTAACTCAGAATTTATCAAGTGCCTAAAGGGATCAAATCTCTGGAGGTGCAAACATTTCCTCAAATTTTGCACTCAAAAAGAGCTTTGCACCTTAAAAGATTTGATCTCTCTTGGCACCTGATAGCTGTGAAGTTGGGATGGATTTAGACTGGTTGTCTATTATTATTAAAATATAACTAGAGAAACCACATGAAACGATGCTTCTTATCAAGATGTTGGTGACCTCACCATCATCATAGGTTTATTTAGAACAATATGTCATGTGTTAACAACACCAACAACACAAGACCATAAAATTAAAAAACAAAAGCAATTCAACACTAAGACCAAGGAATTATGGTAAGAAATAAAGGAAGATTAAAAAAAAATGTGCAATAGATTTGTTATTAAAAACAATAAATAGTGTGTATGGCTCTATTATTTGACAAATAAGCTATTCAAAAAATACTCACATTTTCTCGACAAAGTTATTTTTACTTTTATTTGTTAGAACAGTGGATAGTAGAGCAGATGCAGCGAACAAATATGTAGATCTATAAATCATTATTTTTGCGCAAAGCAATACATATATGTATATTAAACTTTGTATTGTTCCTCATACTAGATCAAAAGTCAGTGATTTGAGCTCAAGCATTGATAGTGTTACTACAAACACCAAAGATGTGAATGACCAAGTTTGAATGGATGTTAGATGTAGCTAATTATTTTTTATGATTAATAAAAATCATAGGATTTTTCCAATAGATTCGCAGTCAAATTTATTGAAATTTGTTATCGCTAAGTAGGAGAAAGTAGTAACCCATGGAGGTGAAACCCTTGATAGTTATGTTGAGTTCTTGTGTCATGATAAATTCTAATAATAGCAAATTTGAATGCGAAAGAATTCTAACAATATATTGATAAAGTACAATATTTTTTTTAAAAAGCAGAAGAAAGTAGTCACCCACATAGGTGAAACACTTGGGAGTTTCCGAACTCTAAAGTTTTCTCTACAATATATTGATAAATTACATGTACAAGCTTCTGATAAATTTGGCATTCACATATGTAGATTTAAAGAAATACAAAACATACAGGAAATACCTTAACACAGTGACAATGGACATACCTTAACACAAATTCCTTGATGTTAATAATTTTCCTGATACCATTGGATGTTTAGAAGCCCTTCTAGATTGTCCTGAAGAGAAAAGTTGACTTAGTTATTATAGTCTTGCATTTTGAGAAGTGAGAGGTAAGTTTATATATTAGTATGCAATATTTTCGTTTGTGATTCCTTTTTTGTGTTTGTCAAGTTGTCTGTGATCCTCCAAGATTGACCTGTAGCTTGACAAACTGCGATCCAGGGGCATCTAAGTCGTCAAAGTCACTCAGGGACCTCACCTAGCCTAGGCCACACCAGCCCTTAACTAACTAAATTTTTTAGCATGTCTCCTCCCCCTAGCACAGGGCACAACCACCCCCCATGAGGTTTGATCCTGGGTCACCTTGCTAACGAGGTCCATCCTCAACTAGTTGTGCTAATAAGACTTGACTACAGTTGTGATTCTTCAAAGAAGTGTGAGCCAACTTTTAACATTTCAAATTATAATTTTTAATTATTATAATTTTTAATTAGATAATTTCAATTTTCTTTTAAATTATTATAATTTTATTTTAATTATAAAGCTTTTGGATTCGATATAAACATTAACATGCATTTAATGGTGTTACATGACTTTACAAATATCTCCCCCAGATTTGGTTAAAAGACGGCTCTCACACAACAAAATATAATTAATTTTATAAAAATAAATATCATTTTAAAATTTTATATGCAATATTTTTTTTTGTAAATCGATATTTTCTATTGATTCATCATAAGAGTAAATTGTGGTAGGCTTATAGGAAAAATGCTCTCGACCCCATTCCTATCGGATTTTTTGGCAAGGAGATAGTGACAAAAACAAAAAGACAACGACAATAGAAAGCTAATTGAACTCATGCAATTGCCCACATTAACCAAAAGAGTCCCAAAACCCAAAAAAAACCAACAATCATCTTTAGTGAGTAGCATTACCCGACTCAAGAGCATCCAGCTCATTGTCAAGCGATAAAGGAGGACGAAAGGCCTCATGCATGTGGGCTTCCATATGCGTCAACCTTCCTTCCAAACAGTCCTATCTATCTTGGATTTGTTTCTTCCCAAGCTGGACAGAAACCATCATATCCGTCATGTGCCACTGGTTGTGTTGAAGTTCATTCATTAAGACAATGACCTTGTTGTGGTCATCATGTTGGTCATAGACTATTTATTCCATGAGCAATGTGACCTAGTGCATCTGCGCTTCGAGAGAATCAAATGGAGGAGGTAGATCAATTTTGTCTAAAGAGGTGGTAGGTTATTGGTCTACCTCCTCCCCAATGTCCTGATGTTCCACATGATGCATAGAGTTGAGACCTCAAGGGTTTAACCGTTCTGAGTGCATCCCCTTTGGTAGTGCGTCGTTTGCCTTCCTACCCACTCACCCAAATTTGGCAAAGACTCACACCAACCATAGAAATAGTTATGAGCAACCTCGTTCACCCCTTCCAAAGAAGCACCAACCCAAAAATTGCAAGAAAAAATAGCAAAACAACAATAGCAAGGACCCCCTTCCAACCACCAAAGTAGATGAAACCCTTTGTTTCCCACACCCGACCACCTCAAGCCTAGACACAAAAGCCATCTGTCCTCCTTACTCGTTAGTAAATGTCCAGACCTTACGACCCGTATCCAGCACCCTGTGTCACTTGAATAGCCATTGCATTGAATCCCTAGGGACGAATTACAGTCAATGTGGTTACCATACACCTCAAGGGGGTTTACACAACCTTTTACGGTCACTGTAGAAAACATTAGGCACACGACAACTCCCATAGAGAAAACAAGACCAGATCACTGAGTGCTCCATTCAAAAGAACCATAAATAGTCAAGTTGTATGAATATACTTGTGATATGGGCAAGTTAGAGGTCTCAAGAGTAAACGTTAGGGCATCCCTCACTACATGAACTCCTAAACATAGAAACTGAAAGAATTTACCACTATTCACCACTAGAAACAACGACCGAGTGTCCCAAATGACTACATCTTGTACCACCACTAGAGTCGAAGAAGCACCATGCTTCCCAAGCGCATAGCATAACTTAGTAATCTTCAAGCAAGGGGCAGGAAATGGCTTGGACTGGAAGCCACCCTGTGCACCTGAAGAAGTTCCTCTCACCGCATACTTACCACTCATTTCTAGAAACCCACAATCTAACCTTGCAACCAAGCCAGTTTCAAATAATATTATGATGTTCTCTAAAATTTTCACCAAGCGCACTCCAAATAAAGCTTCCTTGACACATCGAATCATAATAAATGACATGTGGGAGCAAAATTAATTGACTTCTCCTGAGCCTCTGATCTTTCCGTTACCACCCCCATCATGGATATATTCAATAAATTTAAATAATTAATAATATCTATAATAACTACCACAACATAATCCAATAAAAAAAATCTATTAAAATCAACATATATTCATCTTCACCCCAAATCTATGAAAGTACCGATAGGAATCAAATCCCTTGAGGAGTAAACCTCATTTAGTGTTTAAAACCTGAAGAATTGTTTCCATCTCAAGAGATTTGATTCCCCTTGGTGCTTGATAGATTAGAGGTTAATATGGCTCTATGCTAATTCTAAAAAATATTTTTTTATTGGGTTATGTTGTGTTAATTTCATGCAGGAGCATCCTTGGGCTCTGGAAATCTCCATCACCCAAAAAAATTTAATTTTTGCATTAGTCGACTATTGGATATTAAAGTGTAGTAAAGCCATTTCTTTTACTCTACACTATAGGATTGTGTTGCTAATCCGACTTGTAGCTTCATGTGGATGAGTTTTGGCACTTATTCACATGTAACTGAAATGTCAAGGAAGTTAAAAATACCAACCGTTAAGTTAACTAGAAAGGGAAGATAAATAGGAATGTAATCATTTTAGTTTCCCTATTAGAAGGTGAATAGACAGGAAAATAATTGAAAAGGAGAAACAAAATTCAAAGAAAGGGAATTTTTTTGGAAAAGGTGGTTCAAAGGGCATCCAAGGAAGGGTAGGGAATTATCGTGCACTGGGTGGAGGACAATCACACTATTACAGAGAAGCACATGCAAAAGAAACAAACCATAAAAGGATTAGACTTGTGTGACCACAAAAACACAAATTATCTGTTTAATTCACCATGTATCAATCTTGATTTAATTGAATAAAGATCAATTCCTAGTTACATTTAATAATCCTATGAAATTATTTTGAGGAAAAGGTTTGTAGCTATGCTCTCTGATAACATAAACTAGGTTTTGTGATACTATAAGAGAGTTTAGGGCCTCAGTATTGCACCAAGTGTTATCAAAGTGGGGTTTTTTTTCTCTTTGGTGGAATGTGCCTTAAATTGCTTCGATGAGGCAAGGTAACAAAATGCCATGATTGGTGGTTGTTCGAAAAGAGTATTGAAGTGAAAAATAGGGATATAGAACTTGGAAGCGAGGTCTATGAATGTTGGTCACACATTTACAAGTTGGAAGGATGTTGCTGCGAAGAAGAGGAGGGGAATGAGAAAGTGCAAGAAATCAAAATTTGGAATATTTGAGACAAAGAATAGAAGATTTAAACAATGAAGAAATGGGGATGTTGAATTAGATTAAGATCCAGAGGAAGAAATTGAAGAAGAACATGATATTAAAGTGAGAAACCCTGAAATAAGATTGATTTCATTTCTTAGTAATAGAGGCAATGCAAAGGTTGAGGTTTCAAGTTATAATAGCAATCTGAGAGTTGATGTGGCTCATTGTTTGGATTGGAGAACTCAAAAGATATTTCAAGTATGAAAATTTTCAAGGTCCAAATCTGGTGATATTTTCCATTACGAAGATGAAAGGGCATGCTACACTTTGGTAGGACATGTTACAAAAGGGAAGAGTGAACAATCAAATGAAGAATATCAGAACTTAGAGAAAATGGTTAGCAAGAAAGATCAAAGAGAATTTTTTGTGTTTTGATTACCAACATAAATTGTGTAGGAAAGTACAAAACCTAAGAGAAAAGGAGACATGTTAATTAGTACTGAGAAACTCCTTAGGTTGTCACTCAGATCAGGAATAAAAGAACCTGAACACCAGTGAGTGGTGATGTATGTAAATGGGTTGAAATACTTGATCCAGGATGACATGATAATGCATTATTTTCGTACTATGGATGAAGCCTATCAAGTTGCCTTGAAAGTAGAAGAAAATATTGATTAGAAAACACAATAGAAAGGTAGAGCAAGAGGTTCTATAGGTAGAGGTAGGACAAGGACTGTTATAAGTAGTGAAAAGAAGAAGAAGAATCCACCAGTGTCAAAGCTGGTAGAGGAGGAAATAGTGTTGGAAGAGACAAAGGAGGATTTGAAAGAGGAAAGGACACAAGAAATTTGAGTGTCCATAAAAACATAACTCAAGGAGAAGAGGTGAAGCACGAACACAATTCATAGAGGCTAATGAAGAATTTGTTGTTGGATAAAATGTGGTGGTACTTGTTGAAAATGCAACAAGAAAATCTTAGTTTGACTTTTCCTTGGTCAAACTAGAGAAAATTTGAAATTTCCATTTCAGTAGAAATCTTGGAGGTATTTAACTGAGGTGACATGGCACTTGTCACTCAATTAACTCAGTTAATTTGAGTTGGGGAAGCTTGATTTTAGTTGAGTATGATTGATTGCTAATTTGTAGCAATTTATTTCAATCAAATTGAGTTATGGTCAGTTAAACTAGTTCTAACTGTAGGAGGAACTAATGGAAGGTCAAATTGTGGAAGTGGAACTTCAACCACACATAGTGATCAACCAATTAACTAATAAATTAGCCCAAAATAATTTATTCTTGTAGAGAATTCAAGTTACCTAATTGAGATGGAGATTCTAAGGCAGTGTACTATTAGTTGTAGACTCTATTGAAGTGTACAGGTGGTGCATGTAGTCAAAGGATAAGCCTAGAGAAATTGTGCAATCCAATTGAGGGAATTTCCTAAATAATAGGGGCTAACTTCCTCAAGGAATGGTGCAAGGAAATAGGAGCTTGGAGGGCTTCAAAATTGGCTAAGCGTTGGCCAGATTCATTCAGTGAGGTAGAGAGAGAGACTATACTCTTGTAGGTTGTGCTCATGCTTGAGCAAGTATATGTATTCATCTCTATTTTTTGATTAATGCAATATAGATAGGAAGGGGTTTTGAGCAATTTCTTTCCCCTACATAAATATATGTGCATGTTTTATAATTATTCTTGCATGTTTATAATTTGTGTTCTCAGTCATGAATTTAATTTCGTAGAATAGTAGAGTAGATTTGAGCCTTGTGCTTTAGTAAATTTCCTGAGCAGCTTCATACCTACACAATAATTTATACAGTACCTCAACAGTAACATGGTGAAAACTTAATGTTTCAGAAAGTATTTCTTAAGCTTGAGAAGAAGGAAATGGAAGAACCTAAGAAAAGAAAGAAAGTTTTTAAAACCAAATGTAAATTCCAAGGGAAATGTTGCACTCTTATTATAGATAGCGGAAGTACACAAAAATTGGTGTCTATAGAGGTTATGGAGAAACTAAAATTGAAAAGTTTGATCCATCCCAATCCATACCAATTCTCATGGTTAAAAAGCGGATAGAAGGTGATTGTGATTGAACAATGTTTGTTAAATTTTCATATTAGAGATATTTGTGAGCAAGTTTTGTGTGATGTAGTTGAGATGGATGTATGTTGCATACTTCTTGGAAGACCATGGTTGTTTGACATGAAAGTTTTCCATGAAAGTAAATAAAACAAATACGAATTTAAGAAAGATGGATAATGGTACAAATTAACACCAAAGTTGGAAAGGAAATAGCAAGGAATTGTGTAGACACAAGCATGGGTAACAATAAGATCATGCTCTATTTAGCCAAGGAGTTTTTATAGGAATAGAGAAGGGAAGATTTTTTTTAGCTTTGATTCGGAGGTAAAGGATGAAGTGAAATCAAATAGCATATGTGTAGAAATAAAACTTGTGATGACTAAATTCAAGGAGATTGTCATGAATTGTTTACCAATGATATTAACTCCCATAAGGATAATTTCTCATCAAATTGATGTGATTCCCAAATCAAGCCTACCCAACAAGGCACTTTACAGGATGACCCTAGTAGAAAGTGAAAAAGTAAATAGGCAAGTGTAGGAGTTGCTTGATAGAGGACTTATTCGAGAGAGTTTAAGTCCATGTGCAGTACCAACAGTGTTGACCCCAAAGAAAATGAGAGAATGATGAATGTGCATGGATTTATGGGCCATTAATAGGATCACTATCAAGTACTAATTTCCCTTGCCAAGGATGGACGACCCTGTGGAATGTTTAAGTGGAGTTGAATATATCACAAACATAGATTTGAAGAGAGGTTATGATCAAATCCGAATAAGGGAAGGTGATGAGTGGAAGACTACTTTTAAGGCAAAATATGGATTGTTTGAATGGTTGGTTATGCCATTTGGACTAACAAATGCCCCTAGAACATTTATTAGAATTATGAATGAAATCTTGTCATTGTGTACTTGGATGACATATTTATTTCAAAAAAAGCAAGGAGGAACACTTGGAACATGTGAGGCAAGCTTTGCAATGGTTAAAAGAGGAAAAGTTGTTAATAAATTTGAAGAAATGTACATTTATGCAAACAAAATTAGTGTACTTGGGATTTGTGATTTCCAAGGAAGGCTTCAAGATGGATCCTGAAAAGGTGAAGGCTATTTTTTATTAGCCAACATCTCAATCCACTTTTGAAGTGATAAGTTTCCATGGGTCGGCGAGTTTCTACAAGAAATTAATTAAAAAATTAGTCAGATTTGTGGGCCTTTTATTGAGTGCATCAAAAAGGGGAATTTCAAATGAACAACAATGGCAATGGAGGCATTTGTAAATATGAAAAAGAAGGTGACAGAGAAAAAAATTTTGGCACTTCCATTTTTTGAAAAATTATTTCAAGTTGATTGTGATGCAAGCGAGACAGAAATTGGAGCATTTTAGTCAAAAAGGGAGACTGATAGCATTATTCAGTGAAAATTTGAATGATCCTAAGAAAAAGTATTTTGTGTATGATCAATAATTCTATGCTATTTGGGATTTAAAGAAGTGGAGATACTATTTGTTTCCCAAGGAATTTGTTGTGTATATTGATCACAAGGCATTGCAATATATCAACAATCAAGGTATGTTAAATCAGAGACACTCTAAATGGATTGAGTTCTTACAAATGTATTCATTTGTATTGAAACATAGGTTTGGAAAGTCAAACAAAGTGGAAAATCCTTTTAGTACGAGAATTTTGTTACTTAATACCTTGCCTGTGGAAGTTGTGAGTTTGGAAAGTATGAAGGAGTTATATAAAGAAGATGCAACTTTTGGAGAATCTTGGGGAGCTTTGTTAGGAAACCAACTCACAAAAATATAAAAAGATAGATCAACGCCTTAGAATTCAGCCTCTTCGAGGGGGAAACCTCCTTTATATTAAACAAATGAACAATTATTGGATGATACAAATGAAAAGACTTCCTTTCTATATATAGGAGTCTAAAGGATCATAATATAATCAAAGCAGACATAACAATAATAATGTAAGTGCACAATAATAACAATAGTGGGCTTCTATGGGTCACAATAGTAACAATATGGGGACTACATGGGCACAACAATATAATAAGGGTGTTGTACTAATAACAATAAGGGGTTACACTAGTAGTATAGGGACCTAACATGCCCTTCTCCTTCAAAAAGTGTTGTCCTCAACGCTTGAGTAGTTGTTGATGCTCCTGTATAAAATTCTTGTCCTCCCATGTGGAATCTTCAGCGGGTAAGTTCTTCCACTTGATGAGATACTCTGAAATTGATCGATTTCATAGCTGTTGGGTTCTTGTTTCTATGAATGCTCTAGGTTCCAATATGATTTTTCCTTCCTCGTAAAGTTCTGGCAATATTGTTTGAATTGGGATATTCCGCAACTTTTGAATGAGTGGCCACACTTCTTCGTCCTTTTTCCATTCATCCCTTGCTTTGTGTATCCAATCTGGTTGGATAATATAAATAGCACAAAACAATGCTTCCAAATCCTCATCCTTTCTTGAGAGTGCATCTACAACAACATTTTGCTTTTTTGTAGATGATTTCAAAGTCATAACCCAACACATTTGTGACCCATTTTTTATGTTCTTCTAAAGATAATATTTGTTCTAAAAAGTATTTAAGACTATCATGATCCATTTTTACCTTGAAGTGTCTTCCCATTAGGTAAGGTTTTCATTTCATAAGAGCATGTAATATTGCCAACATTTCCTTCTCATAAATTGCTTGCTTGAGATGTAGTTGTAAAAATACCCAATCACTTACATTAAAACTTCTTTCAGTGTGATGTTGATCTGCCTGTTGTTTCATTCGATTCTGCACCAAAGTAGCGCTATCCTTTAAAAGTTAGAGAACTTATTGTTGATTCTTGATGTGATCTTTCACTACTTGAATATTTTTCTTCTTGGTATGTCCTTCTATCTTGAGAGTTTGAGGAGTGGTAATTTCTTCGAATGCAAAACAAGATATGGTTGGATTCATTTCTGGATGCTCAATGTGATCTTTCACTTCTTGAACATTTTTCTTCTTGATATGTCCTTCTATCTTGATAGTTTGATGAGTGGTAATTCTAGCCAATGCATTACAAGATATGGTCAGATTCATTTCTTCTTTCTCAATGTGATCTTTCACTTCTTGAACCTTTTTCTTCTTGATGTGTCCTTCTATCTTGAGAGTTTGAGGAGTGGTAAATCTTTCCAATGCTTTACAAGATATGGTCGGATTCATTTCTTCTTTCTCTGGGGTTGGTTCCTGGTGTATATCCTCTTTTTTTTATGTTTCTTGATCCTTTTCTTCCTCCTTTTCACAATCAATGTAAAATAATTTCTTCTCAGCACACGTATGACTAATGTATTTGTTATCACAATTATAACAAAGTCCTTTTGCTCTATTTTCTTCCAATTTTTGTGGTATTTCCCTTGTAGGTTGTGGAAGGCTAGGAGAAACAACACTTCCATATTTATAGTTGTGAGGGGTAGAATTCCTTGTTTCCATAATTTTGCTTTGCACTTTTCTTGCCCTCTCCAATGAATCAGGTTCTCAATGACGAACCTCATGTTGAATGTTATCCTTTAAAGTCCCTATGGAGACATCAATCCTCTGCTTCTCTGGAATATCATTTTCCCTTATATTCAATTTTTGAAAGTCCTCAATGTGCTCTGCCATTAAACACTTTT